>JAYJMB010003149.1:0-14423 GCA_036873735.1 Pouteria campechiana
TGGCCATAATGATCTGAAGGTTAAAGCTCATTAAAGATAACTGAAGGTTAAGCTCGTGGCCATGGGTGGAAGGATTTACATAAGGTTTAGCTACTTTTCAAAAGTATTCCTTCACCACCTTTGAATCATCTATTCTCTTCTCCTTAAATAGCTCCTTTGAAAACTTGACCATTGGAGGAAGATGGTCTTCATTAATTACAGAGATGAAAGTAGATGAGTACGAAATATAGAAGACCATTCTGATAATCCCCCATTTGAAAATACTATCTTCTAATTAATTCTAATATGCTTAGAGTTATTCTACAGTGTTGACCTTGACATAGAAGAAGGTGAATAGCTAGTTCAAGCAACTTGACTAATGAGGAGATGCTACAGCTCTGACTTGTTTCACAGTTTTGGAAAGAAGACAATAAATTCTTAAAAATTCATTTGCTCCAGTTTGACCGGGGCTTTATTGCATTTGTCTGAAGTAAGTATTAGACAAAGTCTCTTTCTAGTTGAACAGACTCTCTTCATCTCCTACTTTATCCATAATTAATTCCAAATGAAATTGGGCTTCTTTAATTTCAGACAAATGTATTTTGCTCTTTGAACTTCTTCTTCCATTTGCTGCCTTTTCATTATTTCTTCAAATAAGATGAGATTTCGAATAGAGATTTCAGATTAATATCTTTGAGCATATTTCAAAATCTTTGTAACTTAAACTTTCTCAAATGTGGAAGATGGTTAGAAAAAATATCTATAGTCCTTCACTTGGAAATTTGATTGGGTTCTTAATGTTTGGTTCTTGTTTAGCACTTAGAACCCTCAAGCATTGTGTTCTCCTTCAATGGATTGTCTATTCTTACCATTCAAAAAGGTTGTGAACTACTTGGTAGAATATTATTGCAAAATCCAATTACTTCAGAGTATTGAATTTTTTATATTTGAAAACAATGAATTTTCACTGTAGTAAGTAGCAGACGAATTAGCTTTGTCTGAAGTAAATAGTAGATGAATTAGCTTTGTTTGCCTGTTACTATAGCAGAGTTTCTGCAGTAGTGTTACTATAGTGGCATTACTGTAGTAGATTATTGTAGCACTTCATCGCTTTGTCTGTTACTTTTTCACCATAGCACTTCGTCTGTTACTTCGTCTGCTAATTGCATGAAGCTTTATTTAAAGGTTAGTATAGCAAATTACTATAGCAAATTACTATAGCAATCATCTATTACTTCATTTGCTAACTCAAACTTCATCTTCCACTTTATCTATTACTTCATCTGCTAATTTTTCTGAAGCTTTACTTCATCTTCCACTTTGTATTAGACAAGCTTTGTCTTTCACTTTATCTTAGAAAATCCACTTCATCTTAGAAATTCCACTTCATTTGTCACTATAACAGCACTTTAGCATTTATTGTAGCAAAAGTACTATAGTAACACACCAACACTTGAAAATTTTTGTACTTTTGCCACATTGTTAGCTTGACATTTTTCATTATATTTTCTATTGTAAATCACAATATAATTATCCATATATAATTTTCATAAGTTGTAAAGCATGGATATGTACTTTAAATCATATGCCCCTATTTCATTATAGCATTCCAAGCACAATATAATTATCCATATGTACTTTAAAATTCATAAAAGAAGAATGCTATTGGCATTTGCATCTTTTATGAATTTTAAACTTTACCAAATGTGTGACAAATCTGTATTTTTAAATGTCTTCACTAATTAAGAAGTTTATGGGGAACAACCCTCTAGGGTTTGAAGATCCTCATAATCTTAATCATGTCTTGAAACTCAAGAAAGCCCTCCATGGATTGAAGAAGGCTCTTAGATTATAGTATGAGAGGCCAAGCCAATTTTTACTAAGAAAGGTTTCTCAAGGAGTAAAGTAGATATCACAATCTTCATTAAACATGCTATGAACGATATTCTTATTGTGCAAACATATGTAGATGACATTGCATTTGGAGCTACTAATGAAAATCTTTGTTAAGAATTTTCTAAGTTGATGCAGGGAGAATTTGAAATGAGCTTGATGGGAGAATTGAACTTCTTTCTGGACTACAAGTGAAGTGGACAAAGGAAGGAATTTTCATTCACCTAACTAAATACATGAAAGACCTCTTGAAGAAATTCAATCTTGAAGATGGAAGAAGATATGGAAAGCCAATGAGTACTTCTATCAAATTGAACAAGGACGAAAAAGGTAAATTTATTTGTAAAAAACTTTATAGAAGCATGATAGGATCTCTAATGTATCATGCTGCTAGTAGGCCAAATATTATGTTTAGTGTCTTTATGTATGCTAGATTCCAATCAGATCATAGAAAATCACATCTTACTGCTATAAAAAGAATCTTTAGATACCTCTTGGACACTCCAAACCTCAGTTTATGGTATCCAAAAGGTTTAGATTTTTAGTTAGTTGGGTACTACGATGTTGATTTTGCTAGTTATAAAGTAGATAGAAAGAGTACCTCAGGGACTTTTCAATTTTTTGAAACATAATCATCTCATGGTTCTCTAGGAAATAAACATCTATTGCACTATCAATTGCTGAGGCTGAGTATGTTGCAGCTGGGAGTTGTTGTGTTCAGATTCTTTGGATAAAATAGCAGCTCGTTGACTATGGTCTTAAGTTTGTTGTTATGCTCATTTGATGTGATAATTCAGTGCTATAAATTTGACCAACAATCCTATTATGCATTCTAGATCTAAGTATATAGAAATTGGCACCATTTCATTTGAGATCACATCCAAAATTATAATTTTTATCTGGAATTTGTACTAACTGAAAATCAGTTAGCAGACATTTTCACTAAGCCACTCCCAAAGGAGAGATTTTGTATGATTAGAAGGGAGTTAGGTGTGATAGATCCTCATGCATAATGCTTATATCTTGATCACTATATTTTGATTGCGAATACGTGATCTGAATGCTTATTCTTTCTATTAAATGCTTGAAATACTATATGTTTATACATTTTAATATGATGTGCAACTTAAAATATTTCAAACATAGTTTAAGATGCACCTTTGGATGTTATGAAACTTCACTTCCTAACAGATTTTCAAACATAATTCATTTTTGTCCGAAACCATTAAGATGCACCTTTGGATGTTATGAAACTTCACTTCCTAATAGATTTTCAGACATAATTCATTTTCATCCGAAACCATTATCTATATCGAAAGTTTGAAATTCTACCTTATGTCCAAAATCTCCTATCTTCGTCTGAAACTCAACCGACTTACTCCAAGAGTATGAAATTGAATTCTTACATTTTACTAATCATTTTTGAGACGACACAACCTTTTCCCCATTGAATAAACCATTTTTGCATTGGAAACCTCTTCACAGACCTACTTTTAGAAAATTCATTTATTCTTATCCTTGAAAACACTGCCAAGAATCATCCTTATCTTCTCCTCTCGCGATCCAACCTATTCATCATCATGGAGAGAAGAAATAATGTTTGCAAGATAGTGTGGACAGATTTCTCTAGAAGAAGCAAAGAAGAATCTAAAGACTTCGATTCATCGAAGCAGAGAAGATTGGATAAAGAAACTTTTGAGAAGTTGTGGATTAGAGATGAATCTTCAAAAATAGTTCATAGTATCTCTAAAGATAAAGATCAAGCAATAGAATGGATTTCTATAAGAGATATTATATTTTCAGGATGTGCAAATATTGGCTTTGAAGGATATGAGAATCATCATAATATAAGCCAAATGGCTTGAAGCTTAATTCAACCACATTTGGAGGCTAATACAGAGGGAGGAGAAAAGAAGTGCAGAAGCCGTAGTAGCATCACCCCTTTTCCCATCCAAAACTTTAGCTCCTCTAATGTGACCTTCCTAAAAGTAATGGATGCATGCCTATGCATAATTGCAAAATTTTTCGAAGGATCATAATCACGCTCCACCCCAATCTTTCTACCTCCTTTGTTTTTTCCATCCACTCCATTCCTACTATATTTCTCACAATCTCATTGTACCTCTATTTTGATTTATATTTGCAATGAAATAAAATTTCTTGTAAATCTGTTTGTACTGAATTACAATGAAATATCTTTCTATGTTAGTTCTAAATATTCTATCCTGATGGGCATTCTGTATTACATCTATTTTCTTTACTCGCACATTTTTTATGATGAAAAAAAGGGAAAGAAATAGTCTAATTGTATTAGAATCAAATGCACTTATTTAGGAGGAGATTATTTTGCCCTCCATTAGGGGGAGCTATGTAACAGCTATGTATGTTTTGTTATGAATGAAAAATCTCTTTTAGTTCCCATATATGATTATGACTATTATATTTTTTATCTGTTAGAATGATAAATCACTTAGATGTTTTGTCTGTTCAACATACACTATTATCCAGATTGATTTTGATGATGAACATTCCTAACCAACCATGTTTTGATGATGAGCAAAGACATGAGTGAAACATTAAGGTACTAATAATTTATTCTTAAGTATTTTTGCAAAAATATTTTTCCAAACTAAACTTGAGAATAAACTTCATGATGCTTATAGGAAGAAACTAAGTAAATGCTCAAGAAATTTAGTATATAAATTATAGATATACTTAAAAGAAGAAAATAGAAAATTTAGAGTTATTAAGGAAATTTTGGAGTCAACTTTGGAGTTACTTAAGTACTTTGGAGACAAGAGGATAACCCTTCGGAGCTAATGAAGCATTTTGAAGAAAGAGAAATATTTTTAGAGTCATGACGTAACAAGCTTTAGAATTAGCAAAAACATCTTTGAGCCAAGATAAGCTTTTTTAGAGCCATTGGAGCACTTTAGAGATAGAGGAGAACAACTTCAGACTGATTGAATTGCTTTGTAGTCACAAGCTCACAACCTTCAGAGTCAGTTAAAGTACTTCAGAGTCATGAGCTCACAAACTTTGAAGTTGAATCAAGTACTTTGGAGTCGACAAGGTGCTTCAGAGATAAGATTTAATAAGACACTCATCAGTAAATATGAGTTGTTGAAGTCAGAAGACAAACACTTTGGAGCCAAGTAAAGCATTTAAGAGATAGAGAAATATTTGGGAGTTTGGAGTCAGTTCCTTCGGAGTCATAGAATAAACACCTCAAAGATAAATTGGAACTTCAAAGTCAACCATTGTTCCATCCGACGTGAGTTGCTTCTGTCACACTACTTTGGAACCTCTGAAATATCACTTCGAAGCATCTAAAGAGACGACGAGAAACTTCATTTCACTTAAATCTTGGAGGATTTGATGCTCAATAATAGACTCCAAAACCATAATGAAAAGTACAATAATCATAAATTTGAATGGTCCTTTATATTAAATGATTCTTAACTACCACAACAAAAAAAGTCAAAGGATTTAATATAAAAGAAGTTAAGTAAAAATGGAGAAGATATAGATCACTTGAAAGACAAAAAGAGAAAGCATTTACCAAGCTTTTAAATTTTTCTTCCATGATTTTAACTCCAATGTAGTTCATTCAAAGAAGCATTCAAAGTCATTCATTCAACCAATTCTGGAGATTGAATCTTACTATTTTAATATTATATTAACTGTGTTTATTGCTTCTAAACTTTGTACGAAGATAGCCTATTAGAGGCATTAATATTTATACACATTTACTTCTACAAGTCAAGTACTTGCTTCTATGTATTGAAAATAAGTAGGATACTTTCTTAGAATTTGTATAAGTTAGTTGGTATGCTTGGTAACCAACAACTGTATTTGTTTGATCTGGAGGTTACTAATCAAAGAAGGTATTAGTTGAACCTGAGTTTAGCTAAAAGGACTAACTTAGAGAAGTGGAGTAGGAACCCAAAAGAAGGGCTAAACCACTATAAAAATACCAGACTAAGTGCATTATGTTATCAATCTTTTCTTTATCTTTGCACTTTAATAATTGTCTAGTCAAAAATTTTAAAGACTCAATTCACCCCCCCCCCCCCATTGAGTCATCATCTGAATGGGACCAACAATTGGTATCAAAGAAACCTTCACTTTTTATACCTTCCTATTCCATTTATATAACTGTGAAGAGATCTCTATGGCCAGCTATTTTCACAACACTTCTGCTGAAGGTTAATCTACCTCTAGACCTCCATTATTGGTTGGTACAAACTATGGATACTTGAAGATGAGAATGAAAAATTTCTTGATTTCCTTAGATTATCAACTATGGAAAACCATCAAAGATGGAATGATTGTCCTAAATACTGAAGATAAATACACTACTAAGGACGTTCTAACAGCTAAAAAAGATGCTAATACAAAGAAATGCCTTTACTATGCTATTACATTCTTAGAGTTTGATAAGATATCCTCTTGTGAAATAACAAAGAAAATCTAGGACAAACTAGAGGTTGCACATGAAGACACAAAACAAGAAAAACTAAGATAAATCTAGGAATATGAAGCATTCAACATGAAGGGGATAGTGTCAATCTCAGGCATGTTTAAGATTTTTCAAAAGATAACCAACAGGTAAAAGAATTTAGGAGAAAATTTCGCAGAGCCCAAGATGGTAAAAAAAATTCTAAGATCCTTATCAAAGCAATGGATGCCCAAAGTCACAGCAATCTAGGAAGCAAAGAATCTGGACACAATAAGCTTAGGAGAGCTCATAGGTTCTCTTATGACTCATAAGGTATTGATGAGTAGAAAAATATAGAAGAACCTAAGGGTAAGAAGGCAATTGCTCTTAAAGATGATTTAGAAAATGATGAATCTCAAACTGATGCATCCACAAGTTGAGATGAAGACATAGAGATGATAATGATTACAAGAAAATTCAAATCAATGCTAAAGAAGAAAAAGTTTGGAAACTATTCAAGGAATAATTTTGGAAGAAAGGAAAGAAAAAAAGAAATACCCACTTGTTACAATTGTGGGAAACCTGGACACATAAAGTTTGACTGTCCAAAACCAAACAAGAGATAAAATCATCAGCAAAAGAGGTACAACTCATACTTTGATAGAAAGAACAATAGCAACAACAATAACAAAATAGGAAAAAAATTTAGAAGAAAAAGAAAGCCCCAGTAGTATGGGAGATGATAGAGAATATAATAAATGAAAGCGAGACTGAAGAAGAAGAAGAAGAAGATGAAGCTCAAATCAGTCAACTCTCTCTAAACAAAAGTATGTAAGATAAACTTCAAAATGGGAATCAACTTTATGGCAATCCATGAAGAGCAAGTAAATTCTAATTCTAAAATTCCCAATCATAAAGAAATGTTAGAGGAACTATATTCAGATATCATGATTCTAAAAGAGATGTACAAAAAAACTAAAAAGGGGCTCAAAAGAATTACAAATGAATGCTCCAATATGAAGGAAGAAAATTCCAATCTCAAGAGTAACAATAATACCAATGGCATACTTGAGCAAGTAGTAGTTGAGAATAATGCTTTGAAAAAAATATTGGCCTCTACCATGTTAAGAATAAAACCAAAGAAAAGAGGTAGATAGCAGCAACATAGAAAACTCAAGCCTAAATAGATTATGATTTGGGTTCCAAAGACAGTTGCAAATGTACTAAATGTAACCCAATCTCTTTTAGCCAAAACAGTTATGCCTAAGAAACCATTGTTACCAACACTATCTACAACCAACCCACCTTAACCCATTCTCAAATGGGTACCAAAAGTTAAGACTTAATTTTATCCATGTAGGTGTGTTTGGGAGCCACAAAGAGTAGCACATGGTATATCGATAGTAGTTGCTCAAGGCACATGACAGGGAATAAGAAGTTGTTCATGGAGTTGAAAATGAAATCTAGTGGAACAGTAACCTTTGGTGATAATGGTAAAGGTAGAGTAGTTAGGATTGATAAGGTTGGCCAACACTATCTACTATAATTTCAAATGTACTTCTAGTAGAAGGATTGAAACAAAATCTTCCTAGCATAAGTCAGTTTTGTGAAAAAGGCTACAAAGTTGTGTTTGAATCTCAATTCTATTCTATAGTAGATAATTCCTAATTAGCTATTGTATATGGTAGAAGGCATAGAAATATATATTTGGTTGATATTTTTGGTCGATATTTTTGATATTCAAGCTAAGTGTCTTGTTGTGAATAACAATGAGCTCATGTTATAGCATAGAAGGCTGGGACATGTCAATAAGAATCTAATTGAAAGATTATATAATAAAGATCTAGTTATTGGTTACCAAAACTCAAATTTGACAATAAGTTATGCAATGCTTGCATGAAAGGTAAGTAAGTAAAAGAATCATTTAAGTCAAATAAAGAAGTATACACAACCAAACCTCTTTAATTACTACATATGGATTTAGTTGAGCCAACAAGAACTAGAAGTCTTAGAAGAAAGCATTATGCATATGTTATTATGGATGATTATAGTAGATTTAACTGGGTAATGTTTCTAGCATCTAAATATTTACTAGATCAATACTCAACAAAACTCCATTTGAATTATACTATGGCAAGAAACAAAATATTTTTTATTTTCATACTTTTGGTTGTAAATGCTTTATTCTTAACAATAGAAAAGAAAACCTTAAAAATTTTGATAGCAGATTTTATCAAGGAATATTTTAGGGTTTTCCATTGTTAGCAAGGCATTTAGAGTATACAACCTGATACTTAAGATTGTAGAGGAATCCATCCATGTCAAATTTGATGAACATACTAACTCCATGAAAAGAAATAGTGATTTTGATGATGAGATAGATAATCTTCCAACAAGTGTAGAGAATCTGAGATTACAAGATAAATAAGTAGAAGCTCCATTATGAAAGATAAAAATGGATGAAGCTGAACCATCTACAACAGAGGTAAATGAGGAAGTTAACTCATCTCTTCCCAAAGATTGGAGGTTAATGCATGCTCATCTTGAAAATTAGATAATTAGTGATCTATTTGATAAAGTTAGAACTAGATCATCTTGTCACTAAATATGTGGCAAGTTTGCTTTCATTTCTCAATTAGAGACAACTTGCATAGACCAAGCATTAGAAGATGAGAACTGGATTTTAGGTATGCAAAAAGATTGGATCAATTTAAAAGAAATGATTTGTGGACTATTATTCCAAGAACAAACCATCAATCTATTATAGGAACAAAATGGGTCTTTAGGAGCAAACTGGATGAATCAGGAATTGTGGTGAGAAATAAGACAAGATTAGTTGCAAAAGGTATTGTCAAGAAGAAGGTATTAACTTTAAAGAATCATACACCCCTATTGTAAGGATTGAAACCAATAGAATACTTCTTGCATTTGTGTCATATATGCTATATTAAATGGATGTAAAGAATGCATTCTTGAATAGTTTCATTAATGAAGAGATATATGTGGAAGAAACCCCTGGGTTTGGAGATCCTCAGTGTACTAATTATGTATTCAAACTTAGGAAATCCCTCTATGGTCTGAAACAGGATCCTAGAGCTTGGTATGAAAGGTTAAGCAATTTTCTGATTGAAAAAGGTTTTTTAAGGGGTAAAGTGGACACTACTCTCTTCATTAAGAATGCAAAGAATGATATATAGTTCAAATTTATGTTGAATATGTAGTATTTAGTGCAACTAATGAAAACCTTTATCAAGAGTTTTCTATAACAATGCAAGGAGAATTTGAAATGAGCTTGATGGGTAAACTCAACTTCTTCTTGGGACTGGAAATCAAACAAGAGAAAGAAAGAATCTTCATCCACTAAGCCAAGTATACAAAAGAACTTCTAAAAAAACTCAACATTGAAGATGGTAAAATATATGGAACATGAATTAGCACTTCAATAAAGATGGACAAAGATGAAAGAGGTAAACGAGTATGTAAAAAACTTTATAGAAGAATGATAGGATCATTATTATGTTTTACTGCAAGTAGATCAGATATAATGTTTAGCATCTGCATGTATGGTAGGTTTCAGTTAGATCCCAAAGAGTCACTCCTAATTGCCGTAAAGAGAATCTTTAGATACCTTTTGGACACACTAAGCCTCGGTTTGTGGTATCCAAAAGGTTTTAATTTTAATTTGATGGGGTACTCAAATGCAGACTTTGCTGGATATAAAGTAGGCAAAAGGGGTATCTCATGATCTTGTCAATTTCTAGGAAGCATGATCATATCATAATTTTCCAAGAAATAAATATCTATTGCATTATCAACAGCTAAAGGAGAATATGTAGCAACTCGTAGTTGCTGTGCTCAGATCCTTCGGATGAAATAATAATTAAGTAATTTTGGTCTTAACTTTGTTGATATACCCATAAGATGTGACAACACAAGTGCTATAAATCTAACCAAGAATCCAACTTTGCATTCCAAAACAATACATATAGAAATTATTCACTAGTTTATCAGAGATCATGTTCAAAATCATTACATATGTTTAGAATTTATGCCTACTAAAAATTAATTAGTAGACATTGTTACTAAACCTCATCCACAAGATAGATTTAGTAAGTTAAGAAGAGATTTAGGTATTTTAGATCTAAATGCTTAACTTGAAAATTAATAGAACATCTATATAATGTACTATATGTTCCTTATTGATTATTCCATTGATAAATGCAAAAAAGAACAAATTTGCATCACTTTCGGAGCCTCTAAAACATACTTTGGACACTCCAATAATCAACCAAGACACCTTTGAAGAACAATCATGCCTCCAAAATAAAATCTCGGACCGTCCAAAGATTTTTTTTTTCTTTTTTGTTTTGACACCTCCGAAATCTTCACATACCATTTCGTAGCCTCCAATAGGCTATGTTATCTCTGAAGTAAAGCTTTAGAGTCACCAAAGCAAAACCCTATCTAATTTTGTTGCTTTCGAACACAACTCAATACATCTTCATTTCGGATCCTCCGAGAATAAAACCCTTTAGTGTATCGGACAAACCAAAATCCAAATTAGAGAGTCTGATAATCTTGAACCCTATTTAAATATTTAAAGACGTCTGAAAACCTAAAAATCCTTTTTCTTTGAGCATTGAAAACCCCCTTTTACAGAAAAACCTTTATCTTCCTACTTGATTCAAACTTCTTAGTTCAAGAAATCTATAACACCCCGCCCTCCTAGGGCCGTTACTCCATTTTACACTACAAATACACATGATCATACCATGATTTTCCTACTTTCAAGGTGGGTTGGTTTGATACCATGTTCTAGTTAACCTAATTTTTATTAAAAATCAAGCAAAGTCTCCCTTAATGATAAGGTTGTCCACCTAGGTACAAATATTCATTACATATTAGGATATATTTCTCCATTATAATTCATAAAAGTAAGAAATTACACACTTCAATATTCCTCCATTCATCAACACAACATCCCTACCACTCCACAGGCTCCCCTAGAACTGCGGCTGCATCATAATGGCAATGAATGTGCTCCTCCACCATACAACTTCCAACCACACACTTATAATTATATAATGACATGCCCTTACATTACAATTATACAGAATTGTCACTCTTTGATACACTTTATACATCATTGGGCATATGCTAACATGATTTCAAATATACACATGATGAAAATTTTTAATTTAATACACTAATAAAATATCAATCCCTTGCTATACTTCCCTTACCAGACTTCTCTTCTCATGGCTCATGTCAACTAAAAATATAAATAACAAGTGAGTCCGGGCAAACTCAATAAGTAAGTGTGAAATTAGAAAATAATTAATAACATGAGGGATCCATTTGTATACTAAGAACCAATCCACACAGTTGCAAACATATCAACTCATTCCATCTAGGCATGATCACATCCAAGCAATTTAAATAAATAAATAAACAAAATCTCGTCATTATACATCCAAACATATGCATAACAAAACCATACTTATTTACATTCAAAATCTCAGGATAAGTCAAAAATCCACACATTTTACATTTCCATACATTACGATAATCATAATAAACATAAGCACAGGATATCCTCTATCCTACTAATCTATATGTTAAATAAGAAATAACATCAAAACACAAGTCATGTAACTTGCGATTTTCTATATGTTAAATAGGAAATAACATGAATACATAATCATATAACTTGGGATTTTTGCCAATCCCATATCATGGATACAAAATCATTTTTATTTGTTAATCTTGGGATATTCACAATCACACTCATATATATAATCAATCTTTGTACAATCATAGACAGTTATAACACTAGAACAAATATGGGATACCTATCCCATTGAATCATTATAAATAAATAGACATGGGATACTTGCTATCCCTTAATAGTCATAACATCAAAAACATACATTCCCATTTAAAACAGTGGAATAGATACTATCCCCATCCATTTAACCATTTATGCAAGCGTACAAGTACACCTACTTACCTTATAATGATTTACTTCATATTCCACATCTTTTCAAACTTGACTTGTCGCCCCCATGCCAGAAAATCCTGCAGATAACACATGAATCCCATATCTTATTTATATATACATATACATAAACAATTCTCATTGATATAATGAAGCATAATGACCAAATTTTTCAGTCTAATGCATCTTATTGCATTTTACATAATTCTATTTTTTCCCTTCTAGACCCAGTTATAGTAAATTATCTATAAATTTCTCATATTAATTCTGAATTTAGTAATTTTTCTCTATTTTTTAGATAATTTCAATTGTTAGAACTTTTATGTTGAACACCTTTTCTAATTAAGCCTCTAAATTGGATCTTCGGGCCCCATAAGTAACTCCTTTTGCCATGAATCATTTCCTAGGAATATTTTTCAGTAATTTGGGAATAAATATTTCATATGAATTCCAAATTCAATGATTGTTACCTAATTTTGTAGCTAATTTGAATTTTCTACAACTTTCATGTTGACAACATTTATTAATTCCACTCATAATAGGAGTCATGGGCTCAATAAAGTAACACTTATTGATTTAGAGACCGTCATGTTGTTTTAGCTATAATTATCTCAAATAAACTCAGAATTTAATGGTTATTATCTAGTTAGAAATTTAATTTCAAGATATAAAAATTTTATGTTAAAAAAGTTTCTAAACTCAAACAATTTATGGGTCAAAATTGGGACTCTATTAGCACCATGGGCAATTCAAGATGGACACTTAGGCAGCAGTGAATTTTAAGGTATTTATTTTTTGAAATTTTTTGGACATGTATTATTGCAATTTTTCCAGTAAATTTGTCTATTTGTCATTTTTCATATGGGAAATGATGAAATATTTTTACATTCACAAAAAAAATTCATTTGATAAGGTTTCAAACAAGCTTAAAATGGCTACTAAATAAGGCATTTTAATATAATATACATGTTCTATTTCATACCCTGCTATCCACCTTAATCATTTTCAATTTGTTTGAGATAATTAGTTGCAATATTAATACCCTAACTAAATCATAATTAAACCCTTATAATTTGGCTTAATCACCTAGTTTAAATCTTAAGAATTTTAGCCCCAATAGTTAGTGGCAATAGGGCATTTCCATTGAATTTTAATTCTTTTTAGCATGGTGTAATCCATTCCATTATATCTAATCCTTGTTTCCATTTAATTGAATATTAGTTATACCATAATAAAATCAATCAAAGCCCCTTAATTATGCTAACCAATATTCCAGCAAACCCTAATTACCTAGAATTAGATTAATCTATAACAAAAAAATTCATCAAGATCTTCATGAATTCATTCCATAAACATGATTAGCAACTTGGATTAGCAACTTTCATACCTGAAAATTATGATTCCATGGTGGGCCCCACTTTTAGGGATTAATTCTTCACTTGTCCTAATTGTCCCACCTTACTTTCAAGAGAAGATCATGGTCATCTGTTGCAAATCACACCCACCTACATTTGCTTCCACTTCCCTTAAGCATACAAGCTGAAGAGTAGATTTTTAGAGGATGGGGAAAGCTCTAATGTGAGCAAGGTAGGGGCTGCACGAGAACAAGGATGAAGTGGGATGTTGCATCTCCTTTATTTGATAATTTTCCATGGTAGTCTATTGCCCTATCATGCTCCATACACATGCGCCTCTCTTGACTTTTTCAAACTTGTATTAATCTTATCCTTAAACATGTATGGGCTAACCACTTTATAAATAATATACCCATATTAATTTCGCATTCATTAAATCTGACATTTTTTATAATTTAATTTATTTTTCTTAATTAAAATTGATTTAAACTAAATTTTTTAGTAATTTATCGGCATACTCAGTATTTCACCCTTCTACATATATTTTTTATTATACTTCACTTGTTAATCAATTATTAACATGTATCCTCATCATACTCACATTAATATGGATATTTCATCTATTTTTATAATTTTTTCAAAAAATAAATTTATTTTTTTCAGTATTTACACCTTTGGTGTTCTACCGATTTAAATTCATTTTCTTTTTCACTTAAATAATTTATTTAATACACTTTAATGTACCCCAAACCTCATC
>JAYJMB010003150.1:0-14421 GCA_036873735.1 Pouteria campechiana
CAGGGATTGCTGCCTTTGTCAACTGTGGGTGACTTTTTGTTCCCTGCTTGCGCTGCAGGTGTCATCAATCGGTCGGATAGCTGCTCGGCTACAGCTAGATGGCTCCTTTTGATTTTCCATGGCCCAACAGGTGGTAGTAAAAAAATTTGTCAATGACATTATAAAATTGCATTGCATGCCCAAATCAATCATCAGTAACCATCATTCAATTTTCATAAGCAACTTTTGGCATGAATTCTTTAAATTGTCTGATACACAATTAAAGATGAGTTAGTATACCATCCACAAACTGATGGTCAATCCGAAGTAGTCAATCAATGTGTTGAGCAATATTTGCACTATTTCATTCATCGACAACCACGAAAATGGTACTCTCTTCTCCCTTGGGCAGAGTTTTGGTATAATACAGCCTACCATGATTCAACCGGAATGCCACCTTTTCAAGCTCTGTATGGTTGACCCCCATCCCTGATTCCTCACTATCAGTTAGGCTCTTCTCTTGTTAATGAGGTAGACCAGAACTTGGCCTCACACAATGATCTTCTTGATCAGCTCAAGCTCAACTTACATGAAGCTTCCAATCGGATGAAGCAAATTGCAAATTCAAAAAGGCGTGACATTGAATTTAATGAATGCGGCCTCATTTTCCTTAAACCACATCCTTATCGCCAATAAATAGTGTTCAAACGAGCATCTCATAAACTGACTAACAAGTTTTATGGTCCCCTTGCAATTCAGAAACGCATCAACAAGGTAGCATATCAGCTCCAACTTCTTGAAGGTTCTCGCATCCATCTGGTATTCCATGTTTCTGTAACGTCCCACACCCCCCACCCTATGCATTTTTACCATTCACTACTGAGGCCGATGCGAGACACTAATGTTTTCCTAACAACTCTCTATTTTTATGCAATTTTTGCTGAAAATCCCACAGAGTCTACCCTCAATAATAACGGTCTAAACCTAGAATACAGATATTTAATATAAAAAATTATAAATATGACAATCATAAGATAATTAAAATTAACAACAACTTACGCCCACACTCTTATCTCTGTCCCAAGACTGGAACCGATCATGATGACAATCAGAAAGATCTACTCACAATAATACAGTTAATTCACTATGACCTACTATTTTATTTTATTTACAACATTTGAATTGAAATATACTTATATAAAATTACATAACATGAAGGGATTCCAATACCAAATTACCATATCATAATAAAAATATCTTCGAGTCTGGATCACTAGTCCCAATCTACAATTGGGATTCTTTACCTATCCTGTCAGCTAAAAAATATAATAAGAAGGCATGAGTTCTGGACAAACTCAATAAATAGGCAAATTAGTAATCCAATAATTTGAAACTTAAATTCATAAATTGACTATCACAATCACAACCATAGGATAACATGCACAAAGTTCATCACATCAACTCATAATGAAATCAATATAAAATCTCTGACATATTCACTATGTCCACAGCTATACAAAATCATATACACCTAAACATTAACCCATTTAAAATCATGGGATACTTTCAATCCCTAGCAATTCACGTAGTCCTAAAATATAAAAACGTTAAATCATATGATAATAGTGGAGGTCCTTGATCCCCATCGTTTCACACCAACATAGGATTAAACAAAATGCATGTTAGTTAATGAAAGCTCAAGGGATATTCGCTATCCCAAAAATTCATGCATTCATATTAAAATCTAAATATCCATGAAAATGCGGTGCCTAGAGGTTTGGGATATTCATGATTACATCAAACCATATATTCAAATACAAACAAAGGAGGGAGCTTACTTACCTTAACTTAAGACAACTCTACAACTCTTCATGTTCTATGCTTGATTTCCATCAACACACCAATGGCCCTACACATATCACACGCACCAACATTTAACAATTACACATGTTTCAAGTGAAAATTCTATTCAATGTGTGAAAATAGGTGAAACCCACCTAAGCATCTCATTGGAGTCTATCATCTCTCATTAACCAATTATATTTCCCAAACACTTGCTCTTGTGAAAATTTTCATTCATTTCACAATTGGGCAAGTCTAATAGACACCAAAATAGCCTTAATGAATCAAATTTAACATAGCTCATAATGGACATAAATTTTAGCTTGGTACTCTTCTTTAAGCTATCAAATGGAAAATTTTTACACACCTTTCAACATGCAATTCAGCATGGGTTTCAAGTGTATAAACCCACTACTTTTTCTCCTCTTTTATGCACTATTTCAAGCCAAAGAAACATAGTTTTTAGGTGTCACAAGTTGTCCACCTAACTGCTCATTTATGGGGGTTCCTTTAAACACATTTCTAATACACATATTCACCCAAATCAAGACTTTATTATTACCCATTTGTCAACCTTTCTCTAATCACTCTATTAAGGCATATAAACCTCATTATAATGCCTAATTATTAGTCACTTAGGGGCTGCAATAAAATCCTTTAATTACACTTTGTTTTTCATTGAAATATTTCATCGAATACACAATGAATATTATTTAACTTGAAATTTTCAACAAGATGTAGTAATTAAAATTCATTCCCAACATTATGCAATCATGGTTCAACATAATTAACATCAAAATAATATGACAAATAAATGAATTCATTTCAAATTCCTCTCACTTATGGCCTAATTACTATTCACGCACAAAATAGCCTCTTCCATCCTAAACAGATTTTTCTCATGCCAGGACATGTTTAGATTGATGCCATAAGCATTAGAATCCTTTTCCTAATGAAATCCCCAAATTAATTGTGCTATTTCTCCCCAAATTTTTGCCCATGAATGGCTTGAAACCCTATCCAAAATAAAATTTTAAAATTGATTAGGAAAAGTATTTACCTTGAATTACACATGTTAATTCCTTCTTAAAAATACTCAAATATGCAATTCTCCTCCACGAATGGTGGTAAGGGGGATATTTCCTTAAGGAAAACAAATTATTCTTCCTCTCCTTTCTTGCCCAAATAAGCAAAATGTTGTGCATTTGGAACATGGGATGAAGACAAGCAAAAAGGAATAATTTTCCTAGCAAAAATTGGGTTGAAATAGGGTGTGGAGGTGGTTACAATGAAGGTAGGGCATGAGAGAGAGGGAGAACAACGAATGCTTGCTTGGAAGAGTGATAGAGCATATAACTTATTCCCTCCTTGGGTGCTCCAGCAGTGTACAATCATACCATATATGTGCAGCTTCCATTCTTACTATAATCTATTCATCTAAATGTGATAATTATATCAGTTAATCACTCTACTCATATGGACATTAAACTACATAACTAATTTTCTCAAATAATTAGAGATAAAGCCATTTGATCACAATTACAAATTATGGCTAAATATACATTCACATGATAATTAAACCTCATATATCATATAAAAGTCAATAAATAGTTTACAAATTTCACATCATAAATATATATTTATTTCAATGGGTCTTTTATATAAATTTTTAAAATTATTTGTATAAATAATACATAATTTTAATTTTATCAATTTAATCCCGTTATTTTTCATCCTTAATTTTTTACCAGAAATAATTTTAGCAATTTGGACATAAATTTCTCATTTGACATCCGAATAACATGATTATTAATTCATTAAAAGATAATTTTAAGCCCTAAAACTTTCATGTTGACATTTTTTTCAAACTATCTCAAAAAATTTCTCAAAAATTTTAATTAAAGTGGCTTATCACGTTATTTTTAACATTTTTCAACATCTACAGCAGTTCCAGTTTATTAACCATAAATTTCTCATTTTATATTCAAATAATATTATTCTTAATTAGTTACAAATATAATTTCAAGATCTACAACTTTTATGTTCAACACTTGTTCTAATTCATCCATTATCTATGTCAAAAATTAGACACAAATGATCCTTTTTCAAAATCACCATTTCTCAAAATACACTTATGCTATCTTGGGTTTTTCTCAATCTTTTTTTTATTTAATTTCATTCTTTTTCACCCATTTTATATAATTTTTTTATATAAATTATGATCACAAAAATATACTAATTCACTTGCATAATTAAAATTAATATTAAATTATATAATTATTTAAACATATACACAAATTTTCTGCCATAAATTATGCATCATGTTAAGAAATTTTTAAAATTTTGTATGCATTTTATCATGCCTTAAAATCATAATTTTTTCAAAAATTTATCCTCTAAAAAACTCAATATTTGGTTTTAATAAATTATAAATTTAATCAAAAAATTATTCTCACATGCGCACATTAAATTCAGCATGCATTATTTTATCCTAAATTTCATAAATTTTCCTACCCCAAATTAAAATTTCAATTTACTAACTGTATAAAATTCAAAATTATAATTTTTTAATAATAAGTTATAATTTAACACCATCAAGTGTTACAATTTCTTTGTTGAAGAAGAAGATTGATGCTTCAAGTGCAAGTTGTACTAATTTGACACCTCTCAATGATGATAGTGCTATCATAATAGAACCTGAGGAAATCATTGATACTCGTTGGATTAAAAAAGGTGGACATTTTTTGAAGAAAGCTTGGTCAAATGGAAACACCTTCCCATTAAAGATGCCACTTGGGAGAATATAGCAGAGTAGAAAGATAAGTTCCCTGATTTGGACCTTGAGGACAAGGTTCTAATGAAAGTGGAGTTATTGATAAACCACGAATATCTCAGCGTGTTTCTCGGTCAAATAAAAAATACTTGGAATGAGTTATGGGCTGCAACGTTCAGAGAAGAAGTCTATTTGTTATTAGAGTCTTATTTTCGGTTGGAGTCCTATTCTTATGTAAGTCTGTTATTTTTGCTTCCATGATTTAGTTTCTGTTTATGCACATCAGTAGTGGTCGTAAGTTTAGGAAGAGTTTGTTAGAATATATATATATATATATATATATATATATAAACTCTTTCAATGAATAAATGGGGACAGAAAAAATCTCCCAAATTTCGTAGTCTGTTCTCACCTAAAGAGAGCAAATATAAGGATATTTCAGTAGCTTGCAAATATCCTTATTTCAACAGCTTTGACTGGGACCTATCAGGGACCTGATAGATAGCAATCAGGTAAATAGCTTCTTGTCTATATTGAGTTCAAACGCCAGCAGAGTTCTTTTTCGACTAGGGTTAGCGGCGAAGGTCAATGAAATCATGAGTAAACTAGATGAGATTGCAAAGGAGAGGAGTGATCTTCTTCTTAGAGAGGAAGTTGTTAGGAGGCAACATAGAGTGAGGGGGAGAACCCAAACTAGCTCCTTCTTAAATGAAACTCATGTTCTTGGAAGGCAGGTTGATGAGGAGAAGATAGTAGAATTGCTTGTATCTGAAGAAGGATGCCACGAGGAGCTATCTATTATTCCAATAGTGGGTATGGCTGGCATCGGGAAGACGGCGCTTGCATAGCTCATCTACAATGATCACAGAGTGAGAAATAATTTCAATATGAAGATTTGGATCCATGTATCAGATGATTTTGATGTAAGAAGGCTGACACAGGCTATTATAAAATCTGTCATCATAAAAAGCATTGATCTCATGCAGCTTGATCCACTTCAAGTCACTCTCGAGGAAATTTTGAATGGAAAGCGCTTCTTGCTTATGTTTGGAATGAGAAACGGGAAGACTGGGATGCTCTTCTCTGCCCTTTAAAAGTAGAGCAAGAGAAAGCAAGATTTTAGTAACCACAAGAATTGGAATAGTTTCTTCAGTTGTGGGCACAATTCCTGCCCACCATTTAGAAGGTTTATCGAAAGATAATTGTTGGTTGATAATTAAACACAGAGCCCTCACAGCTAACAATTCAGATGTGCCTTTGGAGCTAGAAGCAATTGGCAAGAAAATAGCAAAGAAGTGTGGAGGGTTGCCTTTGGCAGCAAATACATTTGACAACCTCCTATTCTCAAAAACAAGTGAAAATGAGTGGGGCATCATCTCAAAGAGTGTGTTATGGGAGTTGTTGTCAGACAATGAGAATGAAATTCTGCAATATCTAAGATTAAGCTATCACCCTTTGCCAACACATCTAATGCGATGCTTTTCCTACTGCTCTCTATTTTCCCAAAATCATGAGTATCCCAAAATCATGAGTATGCTTAGTCCTGTTGTGGTTGGTTGAAGGCTTTGTACAACCAAGAGGAAGTAGATGGAGAATGTTGGCTATGAATATTTTGATGACTTGCTATCCATGTCTTTCTTTCAATATTCACATGATAATGCGTGAGATGGTCAACCAAGGTATAAAATGCATGGCCTAATCCATGAATTGGCACAGTTTATTGTTGGCAATAGTTGCTATCAAATGGAGGATAAATGATTTCTAGAATGGTTTGTCATTCTTCTCTCATTTGCAAGAATTCAGAGCCAATAGACTTCAATGCCTTCCATAAATTTCAAAATCTACGCACTCTTCTGTTGCTATGTGAATATAGAGTTCGAATTAAGCATATTCCTAAAGATCTTTTCTCAAAACTAGGATGCATTCGTGCATTGGACTTGAGTGGAACAAATATTACAAAGTTGCCGAATTAAATTGGCAATTTAAAGCACCTACGGTTTCTTGATCTCTTTGGCACTCGCATCAAAAGCTACCTAAATCAACCTGCAGCTTGTATAACTTGCAAACATTTAACCTCAAAAATTATTCTCTGCTTCTGGAGCTACCCAAAAATATAAAGAATCAGATCAACTTGCACCATCTAACTTTTGATACTTACTCTTGATTGATGTTAATGCCACTAGGAATAAGAAAGGTCACCAGGGTACAAACATTATCAACATTTATTATGAGCAAAGAGAATGGATGCAGGGTACAAGATCTAAAGAACTTGGTAGACCTTCAGGAAGACTTTGCATATGGAAGCTTGAGAACGTTGTCAATGTAGAGGAGGCAAAGGAGGTTAGTTTGTAGAATAAGCAGTGGCTTCGAGAGCTAACACTTGGGTAGAGTAAAGACGATGCCTCTGAACTGAGAGATGAGAGAGTGAAAGAGGAAATCATTGCCATTCGAATCTCAAAGAGTTAAGAATGAAATATTACTTCGGTGAGAGCTTTCCCTGTTGAATTTCAAATTGATCATGCTGCAATCTAACAACAATTGGTATCCATGGTTGCAAAAGATATAGAATCCTCCCACCTCTTGGGCAATTGCCCTTCCTCAAATACCTCTTCATAGATGGAACAAGTATCTTGAAGCAAGTCACTCAAGAGTTCTATGGCGAAGGTGATGTTAAAGGCTTCCCAGCACTGGAAACACTGGATCTCAAGGATGTTTCCTAGTTGGAAGAATAGTGTAGAGTGGAAGAATGTGAAATGTGTTGCCTTCATCAATTCACCATATCTGATTGCCCTCAGCTTAGAGAATTTGTTCTCCCCCCTCTCATCCTATTGAAACTGTACTTGCAGGATTGCATGGGACTGATAAAACTTCTAATGATTCCATCTCTCACCGACTTAGAGCTGTAAAATTGCAACCATCAGTTACTTCCCTCCCATGCTTCACCTCTCTTTCCTCCTTGACTATTTCTGAAATTCAGAAACTCAAATACCTACCAAAGTTCTTCTCCCCAACCTAGTGCAGTCTCAAAGATCTAGTGATTGAAGGTTGCCATGAGCTCGTCTCCTTATTTGAAGAGAATGTTTCATATGGCCTCATATGTTTGGAGCATCTTGCAATCTCCCACTATACTCAACTCACATTTGTGCCAGGGAAAAGCCTGCCCACAACACTTACGTACCTTCAGATGTCGTCAGGTACCAACCTCAAGTTCCTGCCTGATGGCTATAGGAACTCATTGCCCTCCAAGATTTGAAAATTTGGATTGCCCACAAATCATTGCATTACGAGAGGATGTACTGCCCATAGCTCTACGATATTTGGACATTCCAGAATATCCATTGCTAGAAGAGTGGTGCCAAGAGGAGAGAGGTGAAGATTAGCACAAGATAGCACACATCTCGGATATGGATTGATTACGATCATATTTCTTACAGTTGAAGTTTCACAAATAAAACCAATAGATATTGTTAGAATATGGTGACTCGAATTCTATTTTGGTAAGTTCAAAGATCTCGTTGTGTGACAAGCATAAATTTTTCATGGAGATCTATAGTGTTAATGGAGATCTGTGGACAATACATCTGAAGACATGCTGTGAAGATATCGTGGACAACGATATGGCATTGGCAGGGCCAATCCAGTGCTAGTGGCATCGAATGATTTTGTGGGCAAAATAGTAGTCAGCGAGGTGAATCGGCGGTGCCAGTTACAGGACTGATATGAACATATTTTTGATAGTTTTGCATGTTGACGAATTTTATAAATTTTACATAAAACTATTTGAGAAAAAGCCATATGCATAAGAGATTTTGAATCAGACTAGGGTTTTTTATAAATATATATTATTTCTATTGAGAGAAAAAAGCCTAGTATTTTGGAGATTTTAATTTTGTTGTAGTCTCTCTTTCTCTTCTCTTGAGTGTATTCAATCCTTGATATAATGTAACTCTCCTCCTTTACCTGTTATTTTTTTCCCCATTCAAAGGAGTTTTTCATGTAAAAATCTGTATGTTGTCTTGTGAGTTTGTTGGCTATCACATTTGCCTAATTCTTCATAATTATCAAGGCAATTATCATTTGTCTCATTATGGGTAATTTCTAGTTGATATTATAGAAGTTTTGTTAGCTTTTTGCTTTGTGCAATACTAACTACTCATCACGTGAATCCAAACTGACTACAAATGAGCCATCACCAAATAGTAATAAAACCAACTGATTGTTGTTATCTGTTTCTGGATCAGATGAAAGGACTATTTCCTCACATTTCTGTCTATTTGCAGGATTTTCCAGGAGATCAATATTGATTTTGCATTTTACTGGCTAATCACTTTAAAAGGCCGGAGCACATTGAAACCTTGTAAGGCCAATCATCATTTAATCCTATCTAAGTAGTTTATGCTTGTTGAATGAGAGATGTCAATGCAGAAATTCTACCTTACAAGACATGCCCGATTTGTAGAACCAAGATGCGTATGTTTGTTTACATGAGTTTTTTGATAATTTGAATAACTTGATGTAATGATATCTTTTTTTTCAGAATTGATCCTTCATCTTGCCTACATTATGTTGATATTCCAAGCAATTAATACCTTGGGAATAAGAGATTTTGTTGGTTCATTATCAATATGTAATTTGAGGATGAACAATTGCGGAAAGATGACTTAGATTCGAAGGTCAAAAGCCACCACATCGTATTGTTTGAAAAATATGAGGATAGGATTTAACCTATCATTATAAATAGAGTTATATCGAAAAATATTTCCATAAAACCAGCTCAATTAAACTCACATGTCATGATATTTTAATTATATTTGAGTTAACCATCATACTTGCCCGGGAATATTTCAATATTACATGTACTACTGAAGTAAATTAGTACTTTCAATTATTTCTCATTTTAATAATTTTATAAAATCTATTATGATTATTATATTTAGTATCATACATTTAATAAAAATATTAAAGATAATTTCAATAGCAATCTTGTGTAGGCTACATCATTTTAAAAGATATAAAAATATGTGTAAAATTTAAAATTCATTTGAATCTATTCTCTCAAGCATTGAAATATTATAAAATTTTATACAAACAATATTATGGATTGGATGAACACTTTAGAAAATTTGGATATTTAATTAAAAGTATATTGACTTTTATAAACAATCAAACAATTTTAAAGAGTTGAAATTCATTTTGGAATTGATTTTATTTTTGTGATCAACATGGACCTTTGATTAAGATGATCTTTGATGCCTTTGCTAAGTAAAACAATGATAAGATTAATGGTTGGGTTGGATCTTATAAAATAATCAAGATTAGGTCCAAATGAAAAGGATATACCAATTTACTTCTGTTGAAGTACATTACCCAAGTATTCATAATTTTAAACTAAATAAATCAGTTCTATAGAAGAACTTATTGATTTTATTTTGCATATATTTATCTGTTTTTTTATTAAATTCATAGATTGGGAATAATATTATACAAATAAAAATAATAATCATAGAATCGGGATCCCTGCATTATGATTCATGCGTCAGCGCATGAAAAGCATAAGAGGAAGTCCCCCATACGCCATTTCTAACTTGTCTGGAAGGTTGGAACTTGGAACAAAGCCAAATGGTACATCTCGACAGGGTCCAATCTGGAATCTCAATGACATTGGTTTGGCTTGCTGTTTTGAAATCAACGGATGATAAAGAGTAGTTGGCAACTTGTCAGTCAAAAGCAACTTTTCCAAGAACGGCAGCATAAGGGTGACTTAGTTCGATTTGGCAGCCATGCAGCCGTTTTAATTAATATCATTTAGGAATCATTAGGGTTGGAAAATATACCTTGGTAAAGAAATTGGATTGATAATAACGTTAAAAGAAAAAAAAAATCATATTTGACCCTTAACCTAATTACCATGTCTGGAAATTGAGGCGCAATTTCAAAACTTAATCTCACTTTCACTTTCCTCACATTTCTGTCCGTTTGCAGGATTTTCCAGGAGATTAGTATTGATTCTGCATTTCGCTGACCGATCACACTAGAAATCCGGAGCACATCGAAACCTGGCAAGGCCAATCATCATCTAATCCAATCCATGTAGTTTATGCTTGTTGAATGAGAGATGTCGGTGCAGCAATTCTACCCACAACGCCCGCTTGTTACATAAATTTTCTGATCATTTGAATGACTTGGTGTAATGATATCTCCTTTCAAAATTGGTTCTTCTTTTTTACTACGTTGTGTTCATATTCTTCAGAATTGGCATAGAATTGGGATCCCCGCACTATGATTCATGCGTCAACGCAAGAAAAGCATAAGAGGAAGTCCCCAAACGCCATTTCGAACTTGCCTGGAAGGTTGGAACAAAGCCAAACAGAACATCTCGACGAGGCCCAATATGGAATCTCAATGACATTGGGTAGCCTTGTTGTTTTGAAATTAATAGATGAAAACGAGTAGTTGGCGACTTGTCAGTCAAAAGTGACTTTTGGAAGAATGACAACATAAGGATGACATGGTTCAATTTGGATTGGGACTATTAAACTGGCTACAGCTTGATTCATCTTTTTTTAATAGCTTTAAAAGAAAACCATATTTGACTCTTAACCTAATAACCATGATTCGAAATAGAGGTGCAATTTCAAGTTTTAACCTCACTTTGAAGCCCCTCTTTCAAGAGTCCGTGGCTTCTCCTTTTTGACCCGGCAAGCTTTGCATATTTATTATCAACATTAATATATGAAAATTTAGATTTTATAAACACATTTTATCTTAATTGATTAATGCATTAAATAAATCAAATATATATATATATATATGAAATATGTTAACCCAAATTATTGTCCATCTAAATTAGATATTCCCAAAACGTTTTATTCAGTGATGCTAACTTAAATGTTTGATTTGTATGGTGTTCTTAATATCTTGTGGTTTCCCATTTGAGGAATGAAGTGCCGACGTGGTGGCTGCAAAACGGATGAGTATCGGCGACAATGCCGTGGATCGGACATGTTTGCTTTCTAGAAGGACTTTAGAAATGGTGTTTTTTGACTCTAGTCTAATCTTCCTTCTTCCCCGGCATGTACGGAAAACTCGTAACAACTAACCACTCACATGACCGTCGACCGCGTGCAGCGTTCTGGGTCAAATCGAGACAAAACGGCAACCCATTGCAGACTATTCAACGCTTCGCAGTGAGAGATCCAAGCCGTTCGTCAGATGGGTCCCGCCCCAGGAGAAGGCGCATCCGCGACAGTCACGCCTCTCCCCTCACTGCTGCCTTGTCCGGTGGAATAGATGGTGTTGACTGCTGCACGACGGCACGCGAGGACAGCCAATCAAAATCGTGGGGTGGAAATGACGCTAGAGCTCGCTGTTTCTGTATCAGGATTTTCAAAGAATCTTAACTTTCCACCCCTGATTGTTGAAATAATCTCGCTGGCTATCTTTCATTTCAGACGGTTCAGTGGAAGTTCGTGAATCTCGATGGCAAGGCATAAATGTGGAAAGCAGTGGATAAAGACGTAGCGAGATGAGAAAAGGAAATGCTTGTGTGGCTGCGGAAATCAAAAGAAATTAGAAATTAAAGAAAATCATATTGGCTGTATAAATAATGGTGCCAGACCTAAAATAAATAAAATAAAATATATAGACTTCTCATGCAAATATAGATACTGATTACGAAAATAAGATAGTAAAAAACAATTGAAATTTACACTTTATTTTCACTTTTTACTTCCGAAATTCAAACGATCTTTGAAAAGAAAAATGGTAATTCTAATTATAAATAAATAAAAATAAAATGATTACTTTTTTGAATAGGAAGTTGAAAATTGATCATTGAAAATTTTAATAATAAGGAGAAAAAACAAAATAATTGAAATTAACGCGGTAAATAGATATCGCTTTGGGAAGAAATGAACGGATAAGGAGAGATAGACACGTAGCCAAGTGCACAGACGCTTAGCAGAATAGTCGACAATAACCGACCATGCAGCTGTCACATCGATTGGCGTGGCAGGGGATTGGCACGGAAGATTTAACTCGGCTGGGCTTCTACGTCTACGATTTCTAGACGTCAGCTTATCAATCCTCACGCACCCGAGCAGCTGTCCTAGTTTCACACGAACCACAACCGGCCATCGGCGCCTCGGTCTGCAGTTCACACGTGCAGCTGCCTAGCGAGAGGCGCTTCAGTACTCCTCTGACTTCCAGAAGCAGTTGCCCGAATGCGACGGGCCCCAGGCGTGACGACTTCGAAGAAAACTGCCCCGCGTGCCTCTAACCTGCGTGCACGCTGACGCACGATCTTCGTCGAGATACAACCACATCGACGCAGCTCCGTCAACCTTTTCCAGCCAATACGCCAATCGATGCATATAATCTATCGTATAAATGATATTTTGGAAGCTCCCATTGCTCTACAAGCACCATGGCAATCTAATATTTTCGAATTACTAGAAATCCATTGAAATCAATGTAACTTAAACGATAAAAAAATATGAACAAGCCCCGAAATATCTTAGAATTCGGTGGTTATCTTCTAGTAAGAAATACGATTTTAACGGTTCAGATTTCTCCATCTGCTTTTAGTTGCCTTGAAATACAGTCTGTATCATGAGTTTTGGTTCTCCTACAAAGGCTGCCGGAGGCTATACGTTGCTTACTTGCTTTCCGTTGCTTACGTAACGAGGCTCGTCACTGGCAGCCGATGACTGCAAAAAAGTAGTTGCGTGAATTCAAGTAGAACGAGCTAATGCTGCACTCGTTTGCAAGATCTGAGCCGTTCATCTTGCGATCCAGACCTATTTGCCATCCCCCAACACCCAAGGTGGCCCACATTCGACTCTCATACTCGCCAAATTTTACATATGGGACTTACTTTGGAGAACAAGAACATTCCTGGTGGGGCCCACATAGTGAAGGTCCAAGCACCGGAAGTCAATTCTTTTAGTCATCGTTTTAAAAAGCAACTTCGTGGAAAAGCGCGACTTGCTTGCTTGTGGACCTACTTCCTCTATAAATAGGGGAAAACCACTACTCCCCACCACCTTTCATTAAAATCCACAGCCCATTTTGGAGAAGAAGATAGAGATGGAGAGACGCGAAGCAGTAGACATGGAGAGCACCAACGTAGCCAAGTGGCTGATGCTGCTATCCTACGGCCACGCCACAGCAAGAGAAGACGACGATCACATGGCCGCCCAGACAACAGAAGACCGTGTCTTCGAGTGCAAGACGTGCAACCGGCGATTTTCTTCCTTCCAAGCTCTCGGCGGCCATCGCGCCAGCCACAAGAAGCCCAAGTCCAGCGAAGATGGCCACGACCGGACGCGGCCGAGGACCCACGAATGCTCCATATGCGGTCTGCCCTTTGCGATAGGCCAGGCTTTAGGGGGCCACATGCGGAGGCACAGGAATGTGCTCGACGGGGCTCCTGCGGCGAAGAGGTTGAAGACGTCGACGACTGGCTTCCGGTTTGATTTGAATTTGACTCCCTACGAAAATGATCTCCAGTCGGCATTTGGGGTTGTTGGGAAGATCGATGTCGTCCATTGATTCAATGAGTCTCTCTCGGAAATGATCTTCCATGTTTTGTAGGCTCTTTCTTTTTGTGTATTTTTCAATGATATTAGCGACATTCCATGAACTTCCTATGTAAAGCATATTCCCAGTTATACTAGCCATGATTTATTTAATTTATTGAGAGCTTATTCTAGAAATTGAGGCCCCATAGCTGCGAGATTCAGATTTCGAGATGCATCTCTCTCTCTCTCTCTCTCTCTCTCTCTCTCTCTCTCTCTCTCTCTCTCTCTCTCTCTCTCTCTCTCTCT
>JAYJMB010003151.1:0-14420 GCA_036873735.1 Pouteria campechiana
CCTGCTTGTGCTGCCCGAACTAGAACATTCGTCAAGCTGTAAAATTTGCTTTGCCACTTCTAGTTCATGCTACTACAAACCTTGATATTTTTTTGGGTGAGAGTGAATTTAAGTTTTGCCCGAGGAAGAGCAAGAGATAAGTGTGGGGGAATTTGATGATAATTCAACATGTCATTTTTTATTCCTTTAATACTTAGCATTTTACACTTATTTAACTCCTATATATACTCATTATTCTTATATTCTTATTTAGGGGACAATTGGAGTGGTTAAGTGCAAAAAGAAGTTAATTTAAGGATTTTGGATAACTTCAGCATCACTCTATATTTTGGGCATAACTCTCTCATCAAACCTTGGATTGAGATGATTAAAGATGTTCTAGAAACATTAGAAAAAGTTCTATAACTTTTATGTTTGGAGTTTTGAGAGATAAGGACTACATTAAGGAAAAATAAAGGAAGAATGTCAAATTTCGGATGAAGTATATAGGATAAAGCAGTCAAAGGCAGCAGATCGGCACCACCGGTGCCAACCCACTTCACACCACCACCCCAACGGACAACAAGGTGGCGTTGGAGGTGCTCGACTCAGTTCCCACTTTTCAAAAGTTGCGAAAATTATTGGTTTGTATATTTTTGACTTTGTATAAGTAACAACTTCTTATGGTTTTTGAGGGTTCTTTTGCTAGGTTTTGGAGAAGACTTCTTAGTGGCTTTTGATAGAGAATTTTCTCTTTTCTCTATTTTTTATTTTATTTTCTTTGTGATTTTATGGCCTAACATGGTTAAACTTTTATTCTTAGTTTAAAGAGACATAAGCCTCAAAATTAACATACTTTGAAGTCTAATTTATTTTAATTATTCAATTTATACTTTGAGTATTGAATATTCTTCTTTGTTTATGATTATGATTGTTATGCTTAATTGTTAAAAGGCCTACTAGTTTATTATTCATTTAGATTAGCTATTAAATTTATAATTGTTTGATCCCTCTAATTTGCGAAGTAACTAGGGTTTAATAATTTATTATTGTTATAGTTATTAAATCTTATAAAGAATATTTAACTAAATTAAATACAACTACTGATACTTGTATTATTTAGCTTCATCAATCTCTACAAATCTTAAGGCTGCTATTAGATTAAACCTTTAGTGCTGGTCTTGGGTTGTTTAGAAGTTAGGGTTAATTAGAACGTTGGTTTCTAATTAACTATGTTTAAGGAGAGATAGAAAAAATCATTTCAATGGTGAATATTCAAAGTATGATTTGATTTATAATTGCATCAATGATTAGTTATGAGATTCTGATGGTGGATGTTGACTTGAACCAAGGTTTTCTTCTCTGATAGATTTTTTTTATAATACTTTCTTTATTACATTCAAAACCTCCTTTTCTTGTTTATATTGTACAAAATTAAGCTAAATACTCCTCATGAGATCGACCCTTATTAACACGACTACAGGTAATTTAATTGGAATAAAGTTCTAAATTTGGTTGCATACGATAGCACACTATGCTTCATTCACCTTCTATTCGACGTAGTCTAATTTCAGTCAGACAATTAATTAGTTTTGAATATTCTTTCTTATTTGATAGTAACGGTTTGTCTATTTACTATGATGGAACATTATTTTGTCAAGGAACAATGAGTAATGAGTTTTTTTTGTTAGAATTAGACTCAAAATATTTTGGAAAAGTAAATGTAGCAATTTGTATGTCCTCCTCTTCATCTTCTACTGTTATTTCTAAATCTACAAAGTGGCATGCTAGACTAGGACATATAGGCCAAGATTGAATTGTCTGTTTAGTAAGAAATGAATTATTGCGTTCACTTTCTAAAGTTTAATTTTCTCTTTGTGAACCATGTATAGCGGGAAAAGCTTGTAGAAAGCCTTTTGGTAAGGCTTCGAGAGTTTTAAATCTTTTAGATTTGATTTATTCTGATATTTGTGGTCCTATGAACGTGAGATCTAGAAATGATACTTGTTACTTTATCACGTTCATTGATGATTTCTCACGATATGGATATACATTTCTCTTATGTCATCATTTTGAAGCTTTCAAGTGCTTCAAATGCTTTATTGCAGAATTGAGAATAAAAGAAGCTCTCACCTTAAGGTTATTCGAACTGATAGGGGAAGAGAGTATATATCTAATTAGTTCAGAGAATATTATAAGATGAAAGGGATCAAGCGGCAATTAACGATTCTATTCACTTGGCAACAAAATGGTATTGTAGAACGTAAGAATTGTAACCTTTTGAACATGGTTAAGTCCATGATGATGTAGGCTAATCTTTCAGTTAAGTTATAGGGAGATGTGCTCATGACAGCCACTTATGTCTTGAACCGTGTGCCTTCAAAATCAATTCCAACTACTCCATATGAGTTGTGGAATGGTATAAGACCGAATCTAGATAATCTAAAGCCATGGGGTTATGTAGGATATGTTCACAACATATCACATAAACATGAAAAATTAGGTCCTAGGTCTTATAGATGTGTTTTTATAAGATACCCTGAACATTCAAAATGATATGTGATGTATAGTGAACATCCAAATGGAGGAATGACTGAAATTGATTCTAAAGATGTGAATTTTCTAGAAGAAGATTTTTCGACAATTGGTGAAAAAAAAACTAATCTTAATTTGTATGAGTTGGTTGATCTATCTGACAACCCATCCTCATCAAATATATAGGATAAAGAACTCTCAATTTTTCCTTATATGGTAGAGAATATTGGGAGTAGTTCATTATAGGATAAACTTGGAGAGTCAAATAATCCTGAGAACCTTGAATTGAGGAGAAGTGCTTGAGAAAATGTTTCTCTCCAACATTTTGAGATCGAGGGTGAGTTCTTAGTGAAACTACCTATAATAGATTCTCAGGAGCCAATTACATATTCTGAAGTTTTAGCATCACCTGATTCAAGAAAAGGGCTTGAAGCTATGCAAAAGAAAATTGATTTTATGACTAAGAATCATATTTGGGAGTTAACAGACTTACTACCAGGACATAAATCAGTTGGTAATAAGTAGATTTTTTTAATTAAAAGAAAATTCGATGGTTCCATTAATAAGTTCAAGGCACGATTAGTAGCTCAGGGTTACATTCAATAAGAGGGTGTAGATTATGATGAAACGTTTTCTCCTATGGTGAGATTCACTTCACTCCGTCTCATTTTAGACATCGTAGCTCATCTAGATTTGGAATTATTCCAAATGGATGTTAAGACTACATTTCTCAATGGAAAAATAGATGAGGAGATCTACATGGATTAGCCTAAGGGTTTTCAGATCAAAGGAGAAAGTCGCAAGGTTTGTCACATGAAACGTTCTATTTATGATTTGAAACAATCATTTAGGCAGTAGTATATTCATTTTTAAGAAACCATTTTGACTTTGGGTTTCTCGATGATAAACGATGACCATTGTGCATATATCAGAAAGATAGAGAATAAGATTTTCATCCTCACATTATATGTTGATGATATACTTTTGGCTAGAAATGATATGGAAATGATAAATGCTACTAGAGACGTACTTTTCTTTATCTTTGAGATGAAGGATTTGGGATCAGCTAAGTTTATATTAGGTGTCTAGGTTATTCATTATCGATCTAAAAGATTCCTTGCTTTATCGCAAGAAACCTATATTAGGAATATGTTAGAAAGATTTTGAATACACAACAGTAAGCCTATTGATACTCTCATTCAAAATGGTTTTATGCTTAGTGTTGAACAGTGTCCTATAACTAGGAAAGAAAGAGAAATGATGACTAACGGTCCATATGTCAGTGCAGTTGCTAGCTTAATGTATGTTATGTTATGTACAAGACCTGATCTGGTCCATACAGTTAGTGTGGTTAGTCATTATCAAAGCAACCCCGGATCTGCTCATTGGAAGATAGTTAAAAGGATCTTTCACTATCTCCAAGGAACAACAGATTTAGCTTTATGCTATCATGGTGAAAATCTTCAATTATATGGTTTTGCTGATGCTGATGGGTCTACTGATAGAGACGAACGTAATCCTATGTCGGCTTACGCATTTTTCCTTAAAGGTAGAACGATTTCATAGTGAAGTAAGAAGGTAGATTTAATTTCATTATCTATAATAGAGTTAGAGTTCGTAACCTGTACAGTAGCAATACGAGAGGCCATATGGTTAAGGAGATTCTTAGGGAGTCTTGATATGATGAAGCATGCAGATAAAGTTGTTACTATCTACTATCATAACACAGCTGCTGCTATTGCATATGCTAAGAATCCAAGGTACCATGGCAAGACAAAGCATACAGACACACAGTTCCACTTCATACATAATCATATTGCAAAAGGTCATGTGGTTTTAGAGTATATCCCAACGGGTGATATGGTTGCGGACCCACTTACCAAGCCTATTCTAGGAGATTCGTTCTGTGGGCATATCAATACTTTAGGATTGAAGTGTATTTATTTACAAATGATAAGTTCATTAATTATTCTAAGAGTTATTGTATTTGTTACTTTTGTCTCTAAACATCTTATGGATGACATTGTATTACTTTGATGCATTTACATAAACAATATGAGATTTATTTTCTTTTATTTTATTACTTTGTGTATTATCTATGTGATAACTCATATTTCAATAATAATAGCTACTAGGCATGTTGATCAACTCTCTCACATGAGTGATTTCTCTAATGCTTGAGTAACAGGCAAGATGAGACTCTGCATGTATTGCTTTTGATCTTGTTCATAATTGATTGCCTTTATGTAAGAATCGTTCTATAATTTTACGGCCTCTAATGAAAAGAGATGAAACTACTTGGTTAGTCGAATGCTAAGAATTTTCATACCTCTGTGTAACCTAGGACAATCGAACACAAGTTAGACAAGAAGATATTTATGCAATACCTGTCTTGAAAAATAAGTAGGTCAGATGTGAGTGGAAGTATCTGGACAAGGTTCGTATGGTGTTTAGAGCATGACTAACCTAAGTGGGAGCTCTACCATAGCATGCATTTTATACTGCACGTGTTTAAGTCAATCGATTTAAAGAAGTGACTGAATAGATTCCTGCTTTGGTACTATGTGAGCCGTTTGGATTGTTTGAATCCTAATAATACCATTTGGAATTTAGGTTTTTGTCATGAAATTAAAACTTGATGCTGTCACCTTAGTCTACATCCAAGGAGCATATCATATTGCTCCAATGGACCATTCTAAGAAAAAAATTGAGTTAAGATGAAGTGACATGATATTTTAGAGAAAAAAATTATCTAATTTACGCAGTTGGTTTGTAGCTCATTGCTCAGGTGATCATATGAATATTTGTTGTTTAGTATGATCATGAGTACAAACAAACGAAGATGATTCAAACATGCTCATATTTAGTAATTGAGGGATCAAAGGTGTTTGAATCTTGTATGATATCATAATTTGGGGTATAACAAGATTTCATAAGGTAGCTACCATGTTAGATTGATGATAGCTTAATATAGTGCTCCTTAACTTTGTGTTTTCTCATTTTAGTTGCGCGTTCTATTTTCTTGTATGGAGAGATAAGATTGGTTTTGAATGCTTACTAAATAATAGTGTACACTATGTAATGTGTACAAGTGGGAGTTGTTGCATGGTATTAAAAACCATGTGTACATCCACATCACAAGTTAGGAGAAAATATATTGGTTGCTTTTGGGAGAATGGTTACCTAATTAGTTTTGGATACTAAAGGTAAGTTCTTTATAAAAAGGGAAACCCTTTTTGCTACATAGGGGATGAATGCAAGGAAAACCCTAGCACATATCTAAGCCACTACTCCTCTCCCCAAAATAGTTAGGGCATTCTCTAGATTCCAATCAAAGTTCTCTAGGATCATCATCATCATACTTGGGATTTGTAATGTGTTTTTTGTTATAGACTTTGGTAGCCTAGACTTTATCTAAGTAAGTCTTCTACAGATCAATTTTGGTTATAATCACATCAAGCACAAGAAGTAAGTCTTCTATTTACAATTCTTGAATATTATATATTGATTAATTATATTATTTCCTTCAGTTTGGTGAGAGCCTATGAATTTCTTAATTCATTGGGGCACATTGCACATGGTCCATATACTAATAAGTAAAGTATAGTCCATGCACTTTTGCCAACGAGTTTCCTTCTCTTATTTTTTTGGTACATTTTAATGTAATCTAGCATTTTAATGTTAAGCATGTTTTTTATCTTACTATCAAATATTATTTTTTTATCTTTCCATGCCAACAGTCTATTTATTTTTGTCTTTCTTCACTCTATTTCTATCCATTATCTCCTTTCACATCACAACATTTCTTTTCTTCTTTTTTTTCACCATTTTTCCCAGGTTCTAAATAGACCCATAGTATTGCAGATAACTTAGTAGGAAATATTTACTTAATTGATGAGAAAAGGATAATAGTTAGATAGTTTAGGAAGTTAAGTATAAAATAAAGAGAGTCAACCAAGGCTTTTGTAGTTTTATATATTTTTGAAATATAAATAAAAATAAGATAGATAAACTTTTTATGATATGATAGGGAATAATTATTAAAAATATAGATGATAATAAGAAAAATAAAATTGTTAAATAATTAAATATTAAATCATATTAAAAGGGTATAAAAAAGGGTGAAAAAGAATGAAAAAAATTTCCAATTACTTTCTTTGTTTCCAGACCGGGCCTAAGCCACTAAGATCAGCATCATTGTAATCCAAGTCAACTTTAGTATAAAAGTAACAAGCTTTATGTCTAAACTAATGAGCTCATGGCTCATTTAATTTAGCTTTTTTCAGTCTTCTAATTTATTTATTTAAAACAAGACATTTAAAAAAATGTGTTTAAGAGAATTTTCCAAAGTAAGTTGTAATTAAGTTCATTTTTCAAGGTAATCTGGAAGCTCCAATGGCATGCTTTTCTACTTATTAATTTTTTTATATTTTTTAATTATCTCCACAATTGATGTGTAACTCCGGAACATCTGAAGCTCCTCCAAGATGCCTTCGTTTTCTCTTTCGTTGCACAGAAAAGGATGGTTTTCCTCCAATGGGTCCTACAATAACGTGTATGAAAGAATTTTGAAATTGGAGTAGCCTGCTTTTGAGGTGTCTATAAGTGTGTATATTTGCATATGGAAGGCATCTACACATTTTAGAGCCCACATTCACGCACTTAAAGACTCTTGGTTGCCCGTCCTTTTCAAATAATTGCATGACCAAGGTGGCAATTTTATCCAGACCTTGTTTCTTTCTTGTTGACAGAAATTATATTTTATTTGGGCCAAATCTTTTAAATCCCTGTCCATCATGCCTAGTATTTTGCCTGGGGTTTAAAAATAATCAAGAATTATCGAAAGCCTGCTGTGTATATATTTCATTTAACTAATTTCATCCATTTAAATAAAGTTATAAATGCTTATTTTATTTTACTAGATTTAAAATTTGCACATTTTTTGTTTTTAATATTTATTTGCCAAATTGACATTCACTAGAATTGTTTATTTTTAGGCAATCAAAATGCACTTCAAAGCATATAAGAATAATTTATAAATTATTTCAGCATTTCAGTTTCAGCCGCATTAAATGCATCTTAACAGTTTTAGTCTATTTGCTTTGATTGTATCAAATATTTAGTGTTTATTTAACTTCAGCTGCTCATGAATTTCGGTTATTTAAATAATATTTATAATATTCCATCCCATTAAATGGACCAAAAGTGCATGCACAACAGATAATTTATGTTCTACCAGACCAGCTAAAAGCTAAACAAGGCACAAAGCTGGCCTACTTCAATGAAAGCCCAAGCTGTTTGCTGAGGTATGTTTGCACAGCTGAAAAGAGATCAAAAGAAAGGCCGAAAAACAAGAAAGGTTACGGCATTTACCACATGGGAACACCTTTTCCTAGGCATGATTGGTTGGATGAAAATGAAAAAAAAGAAAAAAGAAAAAAAGAAATGGAAGGAAATAGAAAGAAAAAGATATCAGTAATTTTAGAGAGCAAGATGTTAATCATAAAGTAAAAAAAACATGGAATAGATTTTTTTTATTGGTAAGAAAAGATAGATAATGATTAATTAGTAAAAGTAGGAATGTTAGATTACATATATGTAATGGAAAAAGTTTCTTTTCTAATGAAAATTTTCATTTCAATCCAATCCATGGGTGGCATGTGCATCAAATAATACACATTGTGAAAATCAGATAATACACCACAATACATACTTCAGCTGACTGAAAAGATGGGACATAGATAAACTTCCCAAACAACCATTATATGATCAAATAAATGGCATTATAAAACAAAACATTGTGCTTGCATGTACACTGCAGCTTTCTTTACTGACATACAATACTTGTGGAGAAAATTGCAGGGAAATCGCCCTCCAAATGGTAGAACAGGCATGGGGATACCAACCTGCTATGTACTTGGGCTCTGTAATCATAATTTGCCCAAAATTACATATGGAAAGAGGAGGGGCTAGGCTGAATTGTCTAACCATACTCTCTCATGGCCTTGGCGTGTGAGGTAGATCTTTGTCTCTGTGGCCTAATCATGAGGAGTAGTAGCTAAGAAGGGTTTGAAGGTCAAGATCACACCGATCAGCTCAACCACGTTTAACACGAAGAAGACCATATGATCACCTGCATGTGAACAACATGATGAAAATGCCTTTAGACCTTGCACTACACAGTTGTATTTATAAAAGATCCTCCAACAATAGATGGATTTCATCATGCTTTTTCAATCTTTGTAGCCAGCTTGTCCTTGAAACTTAAATTGGCTAGGTCCCTCACGAACAGAATAGTGGTGACAAGTAGCCGTTTTCAAGTCCTCCAATTTCAAATTCTCCACAAAGATTCATCAAACCATGCAGAAAGATGGATATTCTTTTAAAATGAATATTTATCAACCCATACAGAAAGAAGAATATTCCCCTTTCAGTATAGAAAATGTTTAGATTGAAATATTTTCACTGAAGTTGTATAACTTAAATTCAGTTCATGATGATCATCATGTTTAACATCAATTGTTTAGCTAAGATTCAAAAAATCATCTCATTTAAAGACTCAGGTGAACTACAAAATGAGAGAGAATTTTGATGGATGCTTATTCGGTCTTAAACAAAATAAGTTTTGTCATTCGACTAAGCCTCCAATTATAATAAATTTTTTAATCTTAGCTAGACAGATGATGTAAAATATGATGAATGGATAAGATTTTATAAATAGATCCTTAGGGCCCCAACTAGCATTTTCACCACAATTATATATGGTGACAATGTTTCTGCATCAACAATTCCCTTTCAGGATTTACACTTCTAAAATGACTGTTTAGGTAGTACTTCATATACCTGGCAAGAAAGCAGCATCTTGGCGCCTTTGTGACCAAGCAAATCTGAAAACACCAGAAGTCTCTGTTTATTTCACTAACACATAATTGAAAAAGGCAAGTGATCCGGAGTTGTATAGAATGCCTTGGGAATTGATCTTAATCCAATGGTAGGATTACTTTTTAAAATATTATTTTTAAAATCGACTTTAACTGATACTTGCATGATGGGCACACAACCTTTTCTTTTTTTTGCAAAATCAAAATGGGTATTGCCTACATTCTCCACCATGACAGAATACAATGTCTTAACTCTAAAAAATGAAATCAAAGAATTAACCTTTGTCAGCTAAGGCAGGTATTTGAAAAATGATATGTTTTGGGTCATGGCTCACATTCTGCCATGATAGAAACTGATGGGAATATCTATAATGCAAATATTAGAAAATTTTAAAGTCCATCTTTAAAAAAAAGGAAAGGTTGAACCCCTTCTACAATTGCCTGTAAAAGTTAACATTTATTTTCAAAATTGGCCCAGCTTATGAAGCTCAGGAAAATGGATAAAGCAAAAGATGAGAAGGAAAATCGATTGTAAAAGTTGAAACCCATTTTGAAAATAACCCCAATCATTAGTCTGTCACTTCACTAGGCCCATTATTCCCCATGAAAATAGACACAGAAACCATTCCTTTTTCCAGCCATCAACTTCCAAAATGATGGTCCTCATATGAGAAATTGGAGCACTGAAGGATGGACCACACATCGACAGCTTAATGGTCTGACTTCCATTATTTTGCATAAAAACAGAACAGCAAAGAAAGTGAGCTGTAAAGAAGTACTCACAATGTACCCCCTCCAGCTGGACCAAGAGCCTTGAAAATAGACATTGCAGTCATGGAAAGACCATTTGCAGCTCCCCTTTGGTGCTGGGGCTGCCAGGATATCAAACAAGATATTTAGAATGTTCTGATATAAAACAGCTGCTGTTTGAACTGAATTCAAATCCAAACTAGAAGGGAAAATGAGACAGAAATAGGTCTTATGATATCATACATCTACATATGCCAATGTGCAACAGGTGCACAAGACCCAAGGTTTCCACCAGATTTGTAAAAGTACAATGTAAACTGAATTAAAAACTTGCGTTGATCTTAGTGTCTCTACCAGAGCATTTAAATAGAGCAAGCCCACTCGAGGAGAGATCTGATCAAGTTTGTCTAATACATTTGTGTATGGAGATCAAAACATCCTCAGGAAGTATGTTAGAAAACATCTAGATATGGAAAAAGTAAAGGGAGCATGGAAACTTACCACAGCATTGTTTTGCAGAAGGAACATTCCTGTGACAATGTTCAGCTGATTTCCATCAAAAGAAATAATTAGTTGATGGAATAGCATGTGAAGAAATCTTTTGTAAGCAGTAAACTCTTATCTTGTTTGGTTAAAGTTTTTATTTATATCAGAATGGTTTATCCCGCAACCAAATCCCTGAACCAGTTATCGGTTGTCAGATCTTGGACTAGTTAGGATTTATCACTCACATTAGTTCTATAAATTGGACAGCCATTGCTTGCATAAGAGTCCATGAATATGGGAGCAGAAAATGAGATTCAGGTTAATTAGTGTTAATTAGTTAGACTGTCCACATGCAGTTCGTTTTGGTTTTAAAATAGAGATAGAGATTGAATTCGTACTCACAGAAAGAACATTCTTCAGTACAGATGCAATATTAACTGAAAAGGTGGCACTGAACCCAGATAGCAGAGCTATGAAAGGGTAAATTGACAGCAGGGGTATCGATAAAATCTGCAAATTAGAAGCATTTTTTAAGATCATTAATCCAAATTCCATACATGAATGAGTTGCGCCAAATGATAGAAAGTGTTAAATAGCATACCCCCGAAATACGGGCCACCATAATGGGTCCAAACATCCTCTCTATGTAAGGATAGAAAAAAGTTTGAAAGCTCAAAAGACAGAAGCCTGAAGTTCCATCAAGTACTTAGTGTTGTGTTGAATATATATTGTGCAATGGAATGATGAGCCAAAAATAAATGTTTAAATTCAATTTTATGCACCTGTAATTGCCAGCACCTCACCAACATCCTCGCTTGAAAAGCTCAATCCTCCATACTTTCTGTCACTTACTGCCCATAGGGAGAATATCTGTAGAGGAGGATTTGGACAAAAATTATAAAATCAAAGATCCAACATTTACTTGTAAGAAGAAGCAAGTGGTTTAGTGAGAAAAGCAAGATGTCTTAGCCTTGATACAACAAAATTATATTGAAATGATACTACTAGATAGATAAGCATCCCAAAAAAACGCAGTAAGGAAAAAATCTGGAATCAAAATGCAGCCAGCTTAAAGATATCAAATACTGGAATGTGAGCAGAAATTATCGCTTGCTGCAGTTGAAATACTTTGTCATGGAGCTAAGCTAGTTTCCAACGAAGGTTCAAAAGTCAGCTAATAGGAAAAAAATGAAGTTTTAGATCTAAAATTAGGATGAATACCTCAGTGTAGGCCATATCATGGAGAGAGAAAACACAATACACAACGATAGATGAAATTAAGGGCCAGTTCCTAAGAAGGCTTCCATTTGAAGCTGAAGCTGAATCTTGTCCCTTAGTTTCTTCACGTTTTTCTGTTAAATCTACGCCATGCAAGGAAGCTTCCAGCGAATTAAACGAATTGCCCCTGCTTCTTCTGACTTCATCACCATGATTATGCAACGTTTCCTGGAAAATGAAAGAGAGAGAGAGAGAGAGAGAGAGAGAGAGAGAGAGAGAGAGAGAGAGAGAGAGAGAGAGAGAGAGAGAGAGAGAGAAGAAAACGTCCATGATTAAAAGACAGGAAACTATATATGTTGTTATCATATAATCAGTTTTTTGAAACATCCAAACTATACTACAACAACATGGAATAAGCCATTAGCATCTTAAATAGACAAATCTTGGTACCTTGATGAATGGATCAAAACATCCAGAGAAGTGTGGACATGGCTATAGTTTCTTCAATTGAGCCAGTCGAATCTTAGAAAAAATAATCAAATTCTCTGTCGGTTTGGATACATATTATAAGGAACAAACAGATTACTAAAAGTTAAGTTGGCTTAGCATCCTGTTCAATTGCATATCTTGTCAGCATGATATTTCTTTGATTAAAAGAAAAAAGAAGCTAAATAAAACTTACTGGAATCCAAAAGCAAGCAATTAAGACAGCTACAGTGAAAACCGATATGCAAAGACTGGGCAAGAAGTATGGAAACCTGCAGAAAGGCATTGGATTCTGTTAATTTCCTAACAAAAATTAATTAACGGTTGATTAGAAAGACATATAGGAAGAGGGTTAAGAACAGTGATAGCAGTACCTCCCAAATAGAGAATTCTCTGAAAAAATGCTTGGATATTTTTCTGCAGGCTAGCATAAATGCATCCAGAAATAGAAAAGTGGTAAGCAACCGATTTGTAAAATATTGATGAACGAAATAGATAAGATCTCAAAATCTAGAATTTACAAATTACAATTTAACAAATTTGAATAACAAAATAGAAGCAATATTTTGGATGGAAAAGCAACATAATTCAGCACTTCCCATGCAGTGCTCAAAACTTTGGTATATATCACTTGAAAATATCATAGTATCTCTTTTTAAAGAGACGGTGAATAAATAATGGAAGTCATAACCAAAAGAATTTGAATAAAACACCATCATCATCCAAGCCTTATACCAAAGCAGGCTTGTTGAGAAACACCCCAACTTTCCTTTTGTATAAAACATCATCATCCCAGCCTTATACCAAAGCAGGCTTGTTGAGAAACACCGCAACTTTCCTTTTGTATAAAACATCATCATCATCATCATCCAAGCCTTATACCCAAAGTAGTTTTGGTGAGAAACCCCCCACCTTTCCCTTTAACTCCAAGAATAATATTCATCAATACCAATCATGCATCCGTAGTTCAGATCTGTATGATATTAGTTCTTATAAACGCTAAACAAACTTCAATCCAGCTAGTGCATATGATCTTGCATAACTTAAAGGATGGGTTTGGCGTCACATTCATGTTCAAGTACTTGGGACTGTTATGAGACCCAATGTTGCATACTTATACATAATATCTGTATCCTTATATCAGCTAAATTCTGTATTGCTTCTATGTTCCCAAAATATTTTTCTAAATGCGGGATAAAATAATCTAATGTTTATGATAATATCTGTGACATTGATATAAGTTTACATATCCCTTGCAAAGGCGCTAGCATGTGGGTGACTCATGCAACCCCCACATAACAACGTGAGGGTGCTGCCAAAGCCGACAAGTGGTGTAAACTTGGTATAGTGAAAGAGAATGTCATCAGCTGTGTGCTCGGAAGACGCCTATGTTTATGAGGGATGACTTGGGAAACCTAGATAAGCACTCATTTTGGGTGAGGGACTGGCCTCCCATAGAGACCCAGATCAGCATGAGACTGTATTTTACATCACTTATTCCATGTCACTTTATATTTTACAGTATCCTATGCAAGCATTAGTACAGCCATTAATATATAAAATCCAACTTTTTACCAGATGTATTCACATGTGATGTTGTGCATATTAGGGATGTATTTATTTTGTCATGCAATAATCTATCACCTTCTGAAATCTTACCTGTGCAAGGAAACCTCCAATAGCTGGACCAACAATCAATCCTACACCCCATGCTGTGCTAATCTGAATGCAATGTTTAGCTGATAATTAGAAAGACATTGTAGAAAGGTGAATTGAATTTTGCCATAATTGCACATTTGTTACTTGTTGCCTGTGTGGCACCCCTGATGGTGAGGCCTTCTTGTTTCGTTAGCAACATTTGTATTACAAAGACAACGTGAGTCAAAAGAGTAAAATTGAAAGAGCAATATAGGGGTGTAAATAGGGTTGAACCGACCAACCCAATCTGAAAATGGGTTGGCTTGGGTCGAGAAAAATGGAACGGACCCCAGTTACAAATAAAGTTGAACCCAAAGCGATTTCTAAAATATGGTTGGTGTGAGTTGAGAGTTTGACAAACCAAATTTAACTTGACCCAGTTATATA
>JAYJMB010003152.1:2036-14418 GCA_036873735.1 Pouteria campechiana
CTTGCGAATATAATAGTTTTAATATTCTCTTAATTAAAAAGAAGACTGTTTGATCACGGAATGAGATCTTCAGGCAACAACCGGGTAATGACACAAATACAAAAAAATCAACAGCTAAGGAACCTACAAATCCATTTCTCGCCTGCCCCCAGCTGGTTTGATTTTGAAGGCATATAAAGACATTTCATCAATGACTTCTATTATCAGATGAGTCAACAAGAAAATCATAAATGAATCAATTGATAAGAAAGATCAAATATTGGTTTCGCCCATCTTAAGTAAGAGAATAAAATATAAATTCCAGCTTTTATTCAAGTGCCCTGCGCAAAATGAAGTTAAAATTAATTAACTATTTTCTCCCGGCCATTTCTATTAGTGTAATGCTGTAGTTAATGGAATAAAAAAAAATATAGGAAAATAATGCAGGAGTATGGTAGATGATGTTGATCATAAGAAATCATCCATATGGCATTGTGGTTAAACCTTACCATCTTTACATATTTGATTGAACATTTAGATCAGTCATACTAAACCAAAACATTTTTTTTAAAAAAAAATTAAGGTACACATAAGCTTACAATTGAAATGATTTTCAATATTCTGAGTAAGCAAATAGTTCCAAGCAAATTTATAGGATTAGATCTAACAAATGAAGATAAAATAGATTTTTAATAAAGATGATAGATAGTAATTGCTAAGGCAAGCTTATATCAAATCAGCAATGAATCGCCATTCGCTGCTGAATAACTGAGACACTAACCTTCCTTTAAGGGGAATGCATCCCACCTCCCATGGTAACACTGACAGGAGACTCTGAACAAACAGAAGATATGGAAGAGCCGCCTTGCAATGAATAAAAGATCCGAGGAAAAACAATCCAGCTCTAGAGTTGGCTGCTAGATAAATGTCCAAAAAGGCTTTTGGTGATTGAATATGTGAATTGCAGCCAGGTGCTGAATTTACCAATTTTCACAAGACTGATATTTGAACTTTCTCCCTGCTTGCCTTTACTATTTAAGGTTGTCAGGCCTAGAATATTTGGCCTGGCTACAAGTGTTAATCCTATGTATAAATTGTTTCTTTGAGTTTTTAATCTCTATCGAAGTACCATTTTCTCTAACACAATTAATTAATTATAAGTTAGGCGAACTTATCTTCTAGTTGCACCTAGCAACAATGCTTTGGCTCTAGTAACCCTCTTAATAACTGGTAATGACCCGATGGAACTAGTTCCAGCCATACCATCGGTCCGATTCCTCCAGTGGTTCAATTGTCAAGATTTCAAACGATAGGACCGCATTGAGATGACGCCTAGATAAAATGCAAGTGCCGCAAGTTTCCCTCCATACTGATATCATTTCCACCCTCAAGGTGACTTTTATTCAAACGTACTTGAAGGTTTTGTGCATTCACACATAAATAATTTTAATTAAAATTTACAACATACATTGGTTTAAATCATATTTTATAAAACTAAGAAAAAATATAATTTATAATAATAATAACAAATTATTCTACTATAATTACTAAGTTTAAACAAATGGTTGAATTGGTTCGAACCCAACCAGATAATTGACAGGTTTAATTATTGGTTTGGTATTGATAACATTGATTGAAATTATTATGGAACCTCAATACTTTCAGCCCACTAAGGAGTTTGCGTGGAATGCAATCCGATAACTAATTAGAATTTGTCTAGCTAGGATCCCAAAGATTAATCTATAGAAGATTAAGGCGGTCAAATAATTAAAATAATTTGCAAATGAAAAGGCACCCTACAAAATTATTTTCCTGCTTGTATGATCTACAAGTTTCTAATTGTACATTCGTATCTTTGAAAATCTTCTTCCCAATAATTTTATAAAATTTTATTACACTCTAATACTTGGGTTGATCAATCTAAGCAAATTTCATATATATATATATATATATATATATATATATATATACAATGGTAAGTTTAATTGCTGCATTATATTTCATCTAATCATCCCTGTTGGCTTAAAACGAAGAGGTTTGGTGAAAATTTCAATGGAATTGATTCCATTAGATCTTTGCACCATCATAACATGCTTAAGTCTGAATAATCAAACCTTACACCCCCCCCTACATGTCCCAAAAAGTTCACATAGCTGTGCAGATGGCGCAGCGGTCACAATGCACTAGAATCACTTCTTTGGCAACATAGATCAGGCATCATCAACCTGCTGGCATGGCTGCTTTGCATTGGAAACAAATTTTAGTACTAGTTAATTGATGTGATCACAACGACATAGATCATTTTAGAGCTAATGACAATTTTCTCCACTTTCATGTTTCAGAATCAGTAATTACATGTAGATAATATGGAGGTATGCCATAATTATCACATGGAAAATACAATCCCATTAAATCAAGGGAAGTCTTCCTGCAAACATGGGAGATGGATGTACAACAAATAAAAGAAATAACTCTTCTTTTCCTTACATATTTACCACGCAATTGGAATTGAATTAAAAGAATAGAATAGAGGCAGGTGACACCAATTTCCAGCTTCAATGTGGGCGGGCACTGATGTACTTATTCACCTAGTCTGGAAATTGAGAGTTTTGATAGCGTAGGCAAAGACCAAGGCAAACAAAAGAGCGAAGCCAACAGTTGCACTGGCTACGAGGGGCAGCATGTCAGGGTCAAAACCAAAAGATTTACTGAGAAAATCCTTCAAAGGAATTTCCTCTCCTTCATAAGTTGTCATCAAGGTCGAGATGTCTCCAAACTGTGTGGTCACCAAGCCATTGAGTGTCCAAGCGATGGGGCAGCACCAGTAGTACCATCTCCACCACACGGGAATTTTCTGCATTGGAAATGCCACGCAGCTTATGATGAGATGAGGAAAACTGTGGCACATAATTAGTCTGGAGAAATGATAGTAAAGATGTGCTTGGATGCACTACATAGAAAGCATATTAAGTTGAAGTCTGATACTTACAGTTCTAGGGAGAAGGAAACCAGAGAAGAGCATCCAAATTCCATAGAAAGCATATGATACAATCGCAGCAAGGGGGGCACTGGGAGTTATGGCGACTGCCATCATCCCATAGTATGTGTAATAGAGGAGGGTAAAGAACATGAAGAAAAAGAACCACATGAATTTTGCAGCAGTCCAATGGAAGCCAATGGTTGCATAGACAATGACTCCATAGATGACAGCCTCAACAAAGACATATGGCATCTCAATCAGCACCTGCAATTTTTTAGACACAAAAAGCATAATCAATGTTCAGCTTCTTTTTCGTCGCTTGAAACAAGTACAAATAGCCTCTAAGGACTCTTATTACCTGAGCCAACGCGTAAGGAAGGGCAGAGAACATGCCAGCCGCTTTTTCTCTGTAGAAAACACTTCTCTCGATCTCTACCACTGGTTGTACTTGTGCTGCGTTGTTGACACCAAGGAAGAGAACTGCAGAGAACATCGATCCCATGGCATTCAGGAAATCTTGCTGATTGTCTCTGATGGAAGAAAACAGGGACGAGAAAGGTTAGTCAGTTAACATTAGATTACATCAAGCCATGTAAATTAGAGTTGTCGATCATGCTTACATCTTGCGACCCATATCCCAGAATATGCTTCCAAATAGCAGGGCACACATGAATGTGAATACAAGGCGGACAGCATTATACTGTGGGTTCCTCCAATATGATCGGTGCTGCTTCCAGAGGCATGCTTTGGCTTGGACCCAAATGGGCTGTGCGTATTTTGTTTCAAAGTAGAGATCTTGGGACCCTTGGGGTGGTTTCTTCAGCTCCCCAATTACTGCCTTGTTCTTCTCATAAAGAGAGGATTTGATGTAAATTTCAGCAAAATCAACTCCAAGGCGATTCTCTGATGCTATAGAACTGGCCTCCAACATCCATGTTGCTGGATTGTAGCCAGGAGTTATCTTTTCCACCCCAGTGACTGCTTCGAAGTAGTCAATCAGCTGTTGGGAGTGTTTTCCAACTGGGCCTGCATAAATCACTTGCCCTCCTCGCTTCATAAGCAGCAGCTGTTTGACACAGTAACACAAGAATTTGAGTAAGGAGACATCTTCCATACAAGCCAACACCAGTTAGTCTGTCTCTTCCTTTTAGATTTGTGATCTTACCTCATCAAATGACTCGAATATGTCAATGCTGGGCTGGTGAATGGTGCAGATGACGGTCCGCCCGGTATCAACTGTGTTACGGACAGTCCGCATCACAATAGCCGCAGCTCGAGCATCAAGACCAGATGTGGGCTCGTCCATGAATATGATGGAAGGATTAGCCACAAGTTCAACAGCAATGGTGAGCCGCTTTCGCTGCTCTGTTGACAGTCCACTAACCCCAGGAACACCAACTAATGCATCCTTGAGATTAGTGAGTTCAACCAAATCCATGACCTCATTGACAAACATCTGCACAATGCAATCAGTGTCATTGAAGTTAAGGACTGAAGAAGAAACAACCTTTCCCTTCTCACCATAGTTTTTTGTGATTCATTGTTAGATTGACATCTCACCTCTCTCTTTTCTTCATCAACTTCTGAGGGTAGGCGAAGCCATGCTGAAAAGAGGAGAGATTCGTAAACAGTAAGCTTGGGGGAGTGTATGTCATTTTGCTCACAGTAACCACCAACACGAGCAAATGTATCTTGGCTTTTAGGATAACCCGAGATTGTGATTGACCCCTCGATGTATCCACCAGTCTTTCTTCCAGCAAGAACATCCATGAGTGTAGTCTTCCCAGCACCACTGACACCCATCAAACATGTGAGGACACCTGGTCTAAAGGATCCAGTCACCCCTTGCAGAAGTTGGAGCCTATCCGATTCCTCTCCTTGTTGCCTCATTTCCTGAATAATAAAAAGAAGATTTATCACTCTTCCCTTTCACTTCTTTACAATTTTTTTTTTAAATGACACATTTGGTAATTTTTTTCCTATTTCAATGTCAAACAACATGGCTTACCAAAGGCATGTCAACAAAGTACTTCACGTCTTCAAAGGCCATTGAAAGAGGTTTAAATGGAAATACCATCCCCTTCTCCTCACTGTTTTGAGTAGTGCCTGAAACGTATAGAACAATCACCACTTGAACGCTATTTTTTTGCAAAAAACTCCCAAGCTTGTCTTGTAAGAAAATTTTCTACAGCCTGTAATCTCAACTTGTTAGGAAGTTTCAATAGTAAGTAGCTTCCTACTTCCTCATGTGACTATTTTATGTACTTGTGCCTGCGCATTTGGAGACAGATTAGGATTAGTACCAGAATCATAGACTGTCCTGTTGGTTGGTCCATCTGTTTCACTCTTCTCATCGTCACTCGCTTCATCAGTCTCTGTAACTGCCGCTTGATGCTTGCCGAGAGCTGAGAAATGGAAGCAGCAGACAATTATCTCAATACATGGAAAAACCAAATGTCAATAAAAACTCAACAACAGCAAAAGTATGCTTTACTTACGATTTAGATAATCCAGAGCCAGTGTAAAGAGGATGTTGAAAAGAATATTGTATCCCACCAGGGCTGCGATTCCAATCCAGTACCACTTCTCTTCTGGGAAGATCCCTTTCAGCTTTAGCAGTTGTTTGCCAGCCTGCAAAGTATGTTAGGCACTTTTAATAACTATAATCATTTATCTACTTATTTAATCTCATTCAGGTCTTACCTCTCCCCATCTTTCTGCCAAAAACTCATTCACTGCAATGGCATTCTGAGCGTACGTAAGAGGAGATGACCAATATCCCCATAGCCACCAACCATAGATGTCATCTGCAGCATGATTAGTTAGAAAGTGTAATTGGTAGCAGAGGTTTTCTCTAAATGAATACATGATGATTAATTACCTCTAGAGACCACAAAACCTCCAAGAACAAATACAGCCAAAAGTGCAAATGCCCCACATGTACTTGCAACAACCTGAGTTCGTCCCAATGCAGCAATGAAACGAAAGAGAGAGAGTGACATCTGGTGGAGGTTGAACATTAAAATCCATTGCCGGAGGAATCTGATAAAAATAATTGGTGTCTCAAAATATCAGTATTTAGAGAAAATGTGGACTTGTTTGGACTGAAAATGGCAAGAAAACAGGAATTTCTGCAGCTGAGGGGGACACCTTAGCATATGAGAATTTCTTGTTTGGCCACTATCAGTTCAAACTAGGCCTAAAAGACAAATTGTTAAATTTGATTAGTGCATGAAAGCACCTTCCAAAGCTGGGTGCAAGTCCACAAGTGTAGTACGTAAGGATCACCCAAACTGATGACTCCAACAGAGAAATAGGAATCCTCATGATAAATGTTGCAAGGGCAAATGCCCATGCAGGAAAGAACTTGGCATCCCTTTGCTTGTAGAATACAGGCAACCTCACTATTGTCATCTGCAATTCAGCAAGCCCATTGAACATGTTGTTCACAAGTCCAAAGAAAAGTACCCCCATAAACTTGGACCCATCATCCGGGGACTTGTGATTCATCTCTGTGCGGATAAAAACTGTCATTGCTACAATTGCAACCATCATAATCTGCATGAAAAGAAGAACAAGGTGTAACAGTTGAATATAATCTTTTCAATTTGTAATCCTTAAGGTTTTGTTATAGTTCTAACCTGTATGGCTTTAAAGATGTAGACGAATGCATTCCTCTTCATCAAAAGGACTTCTCTGTCAAAGCAGGCCTTGAAGAGCTCTGTCTTTGAAAGCCCATACCGTTTGTTTATTAGAGCAGCTGGATGTCCTTTCGATCTATCATAAGGGACAGCCAGCTCCGAATGCAGATCCTTTCCAACATGGAATGATTGAAAAGCTTCTGAGAATTTGTCAACTGTGACGTAACGATATGGTTTTTCCCTGTTGAACCAATACTGCTGTTGATCTTTCCTTGAAGTGACCTGAATTTTTGTACAACAGAAAGAGTCAGTCCACCACAAAATGATGAGAAAGATAAAAAAAAACGCGAAACGGGAGTTCACTAAGAAGCAAAACCTCTTGGAGGAAATCAGCTACGCCTTTCCTTTCAGGACATCTAAAACCCATCATCTCAAAGAATTCAAGAATGGAATCTCTGGGACCATGATAGACTATCTGGCCTTCACAGATGAGGATAACGTCATCAAAAAGACTGAATGTTTCTGGGGCTGGTTGGAGGAGGGAGATAACTACTGTTGAGTGAAAAACATGAACAATCTGCTTGAGGCAATTGACAATCTGGAAGGTTGTTGAACTGTCCAGCCCTGTGGATATCTCATCCATGAAAAGAGCGGTGGAAGGCCCGACCATCATCTCACCAGTTGTCACTCTCTTCTTCTGACCACCTGAAATCCCTCTCCTCATCTCATCTCCAACCATAGTATCCGCACACACATCCAATCCAAGCAACTTTGCATTGATCAAACCATGTAATTTGTTAGAACCCTTGACTGTTTTGAATGGTAAGGTAGGAATGCTGCGATGAATGTAGCCTACCATCTCTATGTTTATATGCACACGCTAATCACTTCCTCTTACCTTCAGGGTATAATCTGTAACAATGCTTGACTTCTGACCCTCTGATGCTGCAGCCTACACTCAAAGATGAATGAGTTGTAGCATTAATTCGTAACAAGTTATTATCAAACAATCAAAGAAAGGCTAAACCTTTCAATTCAATTTCCTGATAGTAATGATGAGTGGAAGGTAAATGTTATTTTACAAGTAAATTTGAAGGAAGAAACTGAAGAAAATTATGGTTCTTTCTTGTTTCTTCCCTTTGGTGATATTTCTGTTCCTGTCAAGGAATTAATTTTACCTTCATAAAGAAATCAATATCCGGGTCTGGTCTAATTGATTGATACTTCTCCCTTCTTGAAAGTTCAGTGAGAACATCTGTGAAGAATTTTCTCTTTTAGCATGATGAATATGGTTTTGTAATCAGCCGGCAATAATATAGAGAAAAGAGAAGGAAATAGAAGAGAACATGCCATATCTATGGCCAACACCCTGACAGCGAGCTGAGAAGTCCAATGTTTCTCTGACAGTCATGGCTCCAATGTGCAAATCATGTTGGCTGACATACGCTGAGGTTCTTTGGGGGACAAATTCATTCAATTTGCATCCGTTGTAAGTAACATTTCCCAAAACCTACACAAGAAATAAAAATTACTCCTTTCCTTCTCTTGCTCACATTCACATAAGCATATAAAAAGTTAATCCAAATGAAACGAAAACTTCACCTTGAGGTCCTTGTCTAGTTTACCAGCTAGAGCCAACAAAAGGGTAGTCTTTCCTGAACCCGGAGGCCCAAGAAGCAGAGTCATCCTAACAAGGCCGAGTGTATATTGCTTATTGTTAGTTGGTTTTCTTGCTTTTTGAGTATTGTGAAAATGAAAAATGCTGATCAAAACCAAAGTAAATATCTCATCCATTCACCTTCCAGGGTTTATAATGCCGCTTACATCCTTGAGGATAGTCACTGGCTTTTTGTTGCTCCTAAATGTCATGAAACATCCCAAAAAACTCTGCCAGTGAGGAAGAGAACTTGTCAATGATCTTTTTAAACCAAAGAACATTTTAATTACCGACATGGTATGCAACTAATGTGTCACGTTGAAGAATATTTCTTCTCCTTGGACATTGGAAGTCTGTGTAAATCACCTCTATTGCGTTCAATGCTGAGTTGAGGAGTGTAGGCATAGCTCTGCCCCCTACATACACATCTGCATTGACAGTAAGATGCTCATAACGCACTTCAATTTCTGGAAGCGTGATTTCCACCCTGCAGTCATGAAAATGAAGAACCTCAGTCACATAAAAATAATGCACATGTGAGCTAGTGAAGCACAGTAACAATCGCTACGTTGTGGGTTGGTTCTATGAATCAGGTTTGTCAATTGCTGATAGTAGGGATTCTCACTAATAATTGCCAAATCTTTGGCATGCAGCAGCCAACCTGAAATACTTAGATGTATATGAACAAACTTAGTGAAGCCTGCTGTGCCATCCTATGGTAGAACAAACTTAGTGAAGCCTGCTGTGCCATCCTATGGTACCTAGATATCCCAAATTGTTCTACTCCATATGGACTCCTCTTCACAACAAATGAAATAGATAAAGACAATATGATGTTTTTCTGGACTTCTCCACCTCCACCATTCATGTATTGTATCGTGACAACTGTGCTGCTTTTGCATCAGGCTACAGCGAACCACCCATGTTGTGGACAACTAGACAAGTGGTTCTAATACCTATACAAATGCCAACCTTAAAATGGTGGGATTACATAATCTAACGGAAAGCCAAAGGTGTCACAGTATCAAGCTGAAGCCATAACATTTACCTATCTATCCGCTCTCGAAGCTTCTGCACAAAATATTCGTTGTCGTTCTCCGCAATCGGAACAAGCCTGTCAAGCAACTCTTGTCGGATTTCAATGCCTACATCCTTCACGTTTACCTGATTATGCTTAATGCGCCCACTCTTGCTTTGTCCTGATGTCAGGAGACTCACAGTAATTCTGTTGTATGTGGGCAGCTTCTCAAGGGCAGCCCACCAGAGGTCCTGCTCATCTTCGTTGCTCCGCTTGGTGCCGCCTGATACTGCAAATACACTGTCGCTTCTTGGAAACATATGTTTGCTGGCAGACCTTAGGCTAGCAGCCCTTAGGCTGCCATTCGCAAGCCCTTCAATCCCTTCTGGCAACTTTATAGAACTAGCCATTGCCGACCAACTGATTAACCGTCAAAGACTGTTGGAATGTCTAGTATACAGCTGGATAGCTCAAGTGAATGAATGAATCAGTGGCCGCTCATGTTTTCCTTCTCTTCTTGGAATGATTGTATTTGGTTGTATGGAATCAGTGACTACTCATGTTTTCCTTCTATCCAGGGAATGATTGTATTTATATGCAGCAGTTATGGAGGTTGGCGATGAACTGTTCGTTGTTTTCTTATGTTGTTAGATGAAAACAAGTAAGCATTCCACAGTTAAGACAATTCCAGCATCTGCTTAATTTCTTCCATCTGTTTTCTTATTTGATGCTCCTGCAGTCAAAAACTTGATACCCAAGTGCTCACTGATGGAAATTTCTTTTTTAAATGTGTAACACTGATTATTTATTACAGTTATCAATAGATCCCATATTTAACATTTCTTGTATGTTTGCAGGTATGACTGATTTATGTAGATATTTCTTGTATATTTGCAGGTATATTGTTTTATATGGATATTTGTTTTATATTTGCAGGTATGATTGTTTTATAAGTTTTGTTCTCACGGTGGTTGTCAACGCTTATGACTGAATGGGACAATTTTCTGAACTACAGCAGTTGGACCTATGAATTGGCTGTCAGAGGCAGATGTGCGGCCGATCCATAAGTAAGGATGTTCGATTTATATCTGTTTTTAATCTCCAACACAGTGTAAAAATTCAATCTATGAGGTAAGCCAAAAAAAATTGTTTTTTTTTTCTTTTTCCAAATAGGTAATATATGAAACAAAAGCGTTTTTAAGATTTTAAAAGCATTTTTACTCTTCCGTAAGGCTTCATCTAAAATGCCTTGAATTATCAGCATGCTCTGGCATTTTTCTTTATTTCGATCATATTAGCGAGGGGAATGGAAGGCTAAAAGCTGGCAATGTTCTCTTCTTTGTCTTTTAACAGAAAGGATGTTAGGGAGACCCAATTTCAATGTTCAAATGGTAGGATCTTTGATCCCAATCATTGGACATACTCGACAATCATCCGATGCCTTTTAATTGTCCCATGTGATCAACCACTCACCAGGTTGATGACTGTTTTAATTAATCTTTTAGGTGCCCAGAATCTTGCGCATGCAGGGAGGAATAGGTGCATTCATCATCTCGAACAATCTAAGCAGAATTCCCAACATGGCCTGATGATGATTCCAGAGTAGCAATTTGTTTTGATAACGCAGGCCACTGTAGGCTTATTTTGATAGTGTGTTTGGATGCAGTCAACGGTAGGATGTACTTTAACGGTCGTTATTCAGTGCTTCCCCACACCTTTTAACTTTCTCGCTTTTTAGGAAGTTATGATCGTATCCAAGCCATTTATTATATTTTGCATAATTTATTTAGTCGATTTATAAAAAATAGTTTTAATTTAAAACTTGCTTAAAGATGGCCATTCAAACTAATGTTATATCATATATAAAAAATGGAAAATTATTGATATAAGGAGTTAAATTATCTACAATATAGTTTAGCAACTCATTTTTGAAAGAATAATACTTTGAAGTTTGAGTGGAGTAGATGAATGCCTAATCTCTTGTAGATTACAAAATTAATTAACAAAGTTTTAATGGATTCATATGTACTCTTAAGAGTTTATTCTATTATTCATATGTACTCTTAAGAGTTTATTCTATTATGTTTATTATAAATTTTCGATCAAGATAATTTTTGGTGTAGTAGCCAAATATATGAAGATAAATTAGATAAATGATTTAGATTTAGTTATGCCCAAAATAAGGGGGTAGCACCTAAATGTTGGTGCTACCCCAACATTGGATTATTGATGCATTTGAAAATATCTCTTTTATACTCCTTTTTACTCCCTTTTAGACTTTTGTGATAGTTTAACTATTTTAATAACCTTGATTTTTTCTTTATTAATTATAGTCTTATATTTTCAATTATTCTTTCTTACTTTTTTAATTAAAAAGCCTATTTTATGTTGTCATGCTTGTTACACCTTTCCAATACACCCTCTCTCAAATGGTAATCTGATAACACAAACTTCCCAAATTCAAATTGTTGGAATTCTATGATCTTGGTATTTCGTCACTGTTTGCACCAAATAGGTCAAATAAGTGGAAATAATTGATAGTGGGTAAGCACATGGAAATACATACTGAGACTAGCCTTGGAAATATTGTTTTTGGGTTTGAAACAACCCATGGTTGTTTTGTTGGACATCTTTCAAACGTTAAGCCTGTTGATCTAAACAACTCTACTCATCTTCTTGCAAAACTTGAGAATGTTGGGCAAGAGAAACCAAAACAAGTTGAATGAGAAACATAGGTCCATTTGGGAGATGGAAAAGAAGTAAAAAGAATGGACTTGAAGAGAAGGACAAGAAATGATGTGATAGAATAAAGGATAACGTGATAGGACCAAGAGATATCACCTAAGGAAAGGAAGGAGGAGGGACTACTTGAAGATGCATCTAGGCAGGTGAAGTAGTGTAAGAAAAGGAGCAGCAGTTCAATGAGGACATAGGTCGAACACTTGGCACCAAGGTAGTTAGGATGTTACAGATGGATGGCTAAGGACAAGTAGTTAAGCAGAAATTGTAATCCAATTGTAATAGGTTTTAAGCATCTTTATATCTATTAAATGATTAGATGAGGAATGAAAAGGATGTCTAGGATTTTACTATTGTCTTGTGTATTC
>JAYJMB010003154.1:0-14417 GCA_036873735.1 Pouteria campechiana
CTCTCTCTCTCTCTCTCTCTCTCTCTCTCTCTCTCTCTCTCTCTCTCTCCCTCCCTCCCTCCCTCCCTCCCTCCCTCTTCATGCATGACCGTGCACATTTGGCAAATAGATTCCAACCTATTAGCCTGTAACTCCTAGCCATCCACAACATTTGTTGTCTTTGACATTCCATGCCCTTATATGTTGAATCTGCTTGAAAGAAAATTTTATCAATTTGCTTGTTAGAATCACTATCCTCCAGTGTTCTCAAAGGTAACACTTAACCAACGAATCTGGTTCTGAAATATGTTCATACAGAAGCAGTGTGAAGTGTTAACACTCATTCTTGTTAGTCCTTTTCCTATAAATGCAAAAGACAAACAAGTCTGCATAATTATGGTTTTATGGTGTGATACCATGAATAATGCCATCCTGTTTCAAATGCCAGCTGAATGGGTTTCTCTGTGTTTACAAATTCCAATTATGAGCTTGATTTGATTTCAGAAAAGATTTAAATGTAAGATTTCCTGTATGCTCGGGGATTCCATATCTCCATGTGGACATTCTTGAAGCTGAGGAGCAGATCAAGCACATGAAATGGGAAAAGCAAAGGATTGAGGAGGATATGAAAAGAGAAGAGGACTTGATAAATGATGCAAAAAGCAACTTTGATCTTAAAAGGCAAGAGTTTGTGAAGTTCCTCAGCAACAGCTGATCTTTCTTGTCTCAGGTACTGCCATACATTCTTGACTATGAAAATGTTACTGATGCAACTCCTGTTGGTAATTGGATACTTCTCTTGCATAATTAACTTTCATGGCCACTATTTCTAAAGCGATCTACACACGGCTTCTTCTGCTCACTTACTGCTTTTTAATGTGAATTTCATCATTTTTGAAGAACTGTTTATTTCTTCTAGATATCATGCCACATCCCTGAGGATGCTAAAGGGAATGAGTTTTAAGGCCCTATTGTATTCTACACCTAAAACCCTTCCTAAAGAAAATGGTTATTTATTTGGGTACCTTGATGTAGTTTCTCCCTGATCAAAGATGCAAAACAATGCCCAATCCCCCAAAATCAATCAGATCCTAATTCCTATCTTGGAGTTTTGGGGAAAATACAGCAAAACAATTGTCTTTGAACAGCTTCTTGTATCCAGTGGGGCCTGCATCGTCATTAGAACAGTAACCTTTTGCTCTCATCTCATCCAAAATTTTTAGAATCAAATAGCTGAGAAAAATGCTGCCACATTAGGTGGACTGCATTCTCTCTGCTGCACCATGGTGCACCATCGAGCTTGCATGAAATATATATCATTGACTACTCAAATGTTTAATCATTAGAACCAAGTTCAGGCTGCACGATGAGACTGGTTGATCTCATTAAGAAGCTTCAGATATCATCTACTGGCTCTCAGCTGACGAAATGGGAGAATTATGTTCAAAGCTTCAGATAGTCTGGAAGGTTTCAAAAGCCATCCGAAGCAGCAGTTTGTTTTTTAAAATGTTTGATAGATTTGGAATGTACCAGTATTCAATTACAGCAACTTTTTTTCTTTTCCTTAAAAGTGAGCGTAACTTGTATTCATGCATAAGACCAGCACGTTCAAGAATGGGTTCTCTCTTGGCAATTTCGGCTATCATAAAGTTTTTTCACGTGAATTACAATGTTGCAAATGGTAAAGCGATAGGAAACCCATTCGTGTGACCCTGAACGCATGACTGTTGATATCAACTGGATGCATAATCTCTGTTGCTTGCACGTTATCCTCCATCTTTAGGTTTCTGCCCGCAAATTTAGATAGGATATTTTTCTGCATATTAAGGGAATGTGGTTTCTTATTCAAGGCGATTTCAGGATTTCACTGGTCCCACCAAGTGCATCAGAAAGCATCACTGCCATCTGCAGGTACAAAGCTTAGATTTCCAAAGGACTTTTGATAGCACATATTGCCGTATCAATATTTGAGCTTAAGCTACAGATGGTGAAAGACAACATGCCAACTTAAGGTTTCCTGATATCGATTGTTAATCCATTTCAATTAAAATTTTCAAGTTTTTGACTCTCGTTTTGAGAGAAGCATTGGGAAAACATCAAATCAGATCATACTTTCTAGTGAATTAGGCAGAGCTTTAAATAAACGGTTGATGTAACATAATTAAATCAACCGAGCAACAGCAGTATGTTGCATTTCCTAACAGCTCGCAATCAAAATCAGTACAAAAATTGTAAACCAGCTCATTTTGATTAGATGCGCAGGTGTTTGCAGGATCAATAATGGCAGGGAAATGCCAGATCTCAACACTTGGACTAACAGAAAACACTACGAAACAAACGCTCCTGGCTGCATAAAAGAGAGAATACACAACAAAGGCGAACTGCAGCTAAGACTTCCAGGCTGCAACATACAAATATTAGCAATCTTCTCCCTACGCATCCAGCGGCAACCAAAACCGATTGGTCCGCCTTAAAAAGACCAGTGAGATGTAGCGGATTTCGAGGTGAAATTTCCAATCCTGGATTGAGCAAAGGCTTTTGACATTCAACGTGCATATATTACAGCATTCATCAAAAGGGCCCCCCAACATTCCATTTTCTGTTTACTGTGAGAATACATGACCACATTCATTTTCTATACAAAGCTGCTGTTAGGAGACCCTTAATTAAGGCATGTATCCAGAAAGTAAAGATGGGAGAAAAATAACTAGCCCACTGGAGCAAAACCCAACAACAAAGTTGGAGGAAGCTATAGAGATGAATTTTGTAAGGAAAAACAGAAGAAAGAAAGTGATAAGCTACCCAGCCATGAAGACCTCAATGCACGGGACAAATAATACTTGCGTCCTTCACTTTAACCAAACATGTTATGGTGCTCACCATCCCCGTCAATGAGCATTACTGAGCTATGATGATGAACCATGTACCACTGCTCATTGTGGAACTCAAAGACATTTGTAACGTGGAATGGCCCAGAATCCATGTCCACAAAAGCTTTGAGGGTAACCCATGCAATGTCAGAAAGCACACGAACCCGCACATCTCGAATCTGGAAGGCAACCCCTTGTCCCCAGTTAAATGCAAGCGACCAGCTATCCATGACTGCACTGTACCTGTAGAAATAAGTGCCGACCAATGGGTAAGTTCATGTCAACTAACTTATGCGGTGATAAAGATTAACAATCTCACTTTTCAGGTGAGTTGAGCGAGCTAACAGATACACAAATGACATTGCATTCCAGCAGTTAAGACTAACACCCATTCAGACAGTTTTATATCATGATGAGACTAGAAAGATCAACTTTCAGGGAATATTGTCTTGACAAAATAAAAAATAAGGATGCCAATTTAGACAGTTTTATATCATGATGGGAGTAGATAGATCAACTTTCAAGAAATATCATTTTGACTTTTCACTCAATAAAAATCAGGATGCTTGGCATTAGAGTTTTTCACACAATAAAAATCAGGATGCCAATTAGAGTTAAGGGGCATAATTTCGTCAACATGATTATATGTAAACAAATAAATAGATATGAAAAGGTTTTAAAGTCACCATCAGCAACTCTCAGTTAAGACTTAAGACTAAATCACATTCACAAGCAAGTTACCTAAATGAGTCATCTGGCAAGCATATCAAGTTGATAAACTTGAGGCCTAGAAATAAGGAATGAGGATAAAGAACAGGGTTATACTGTTGTAATGCTAGCTGTTTTTGTTTGTTGCTGCGACTTCTTGCCATCTCTTTCGTTTAAAATAAAAATGCGATCATCTTTCAAACACAAAAAAGCAACAGGAATGAAAAACCAGCATGCATTTCAACATTATTCCCTAGATTCCTATAAGACTTAGATTCTTTTGTTTCTTCTTTTCCCTTAGTTTTTTAAAGTATCTACACGGTCTACTTTAGATACTTTTCTCTAGTAGATAAATGATCTGTAATAGCATTTTTTTACACAAATAATTACAATCATAGTCATCAGCAAAACCTTTGGCCAACAAATTCAAGTCAGTTACATTAGGTAGGTCCTTGCTAGAAACACGGCCATGTTAGGCTCAACAAACCCATGAAATGCAACGTTTTTACCATTTCAAATACTAGACACAACAAATCAAACTTATAATATCACCTAAGCATCCATATTTGTGAAATCACCAGTCTGCAATAAATGGAGATTTTTCATGTACAATCACAAGAATTTGTCAAACAGAGTTTAAAAGTCCAGGCCCAATCTTTTGTCCTCTTTCTTATTCACTTTTTAAATGAATTCAAGGAATAATAAAGAAATACTTTCTAACAGCACACATGGAAATCTTGAATTGGGAACCTTGGCATCAGTAGCACCTTGCCTGGAGATCTGAGAAAGACTTTTGGAAAGTGGAAATTACAAGCAGAAAGTGAAGAAAATAATTTTTCCATAATGAAGATTTTTCAAGCATATCTGACAGGAGACCAAACAAACATGTTGTTTAAAAATGCGTGTGATGCCCAGAAAGGTATGGCCTCCAAACTTTTCCAAAATTAAGAGACTGGCCATACAAACTCTCAAAACATCAAGTTATTGGTACTGAATGTGTCACTAAAGAATATCACTTAACTTAAATGAGCTATCTAAAATCAGCCTGGCTTAATCCTCTGACTCTATGAAAAAGAGAAAAATGAAGTGGAGATCAACAAGCCTCAACTGGAAAATCCCATCAGGGAACCGTTAGCCAAGCTGGGCAGAAATTGAGTAAACGAAAACAGTAACTGCTTAATAAATTAGGCCAAAATATAAACTGCCTATTTCCTTTTTTTCCTTCAGTCAATAGGCAATGAATAGAGGTGATCAACATCACGAATAACTGCTACACGCTTTCCCTTTCTCTCCATAAGTAAATGGTGAATTTACCATGTGAGGTGGAGAAGGCAATCATCTAATTGCATGCACCTCAAACTTCCGTAGAAGGCTAAATGTTGCCATGCATTATGATTTTAAAGTAACGAAGCAAGTCTTTCACTCTCTGCTATTACCTGTATGATACAATGTTTGATTAGCAACTTTAATCAGGTTTTTTGCATTGGCATGGTATCGAAAAAAGGTGTAAAAATATATTATCTAAAGTGTTCACTGGATGGGAAGGAGAACAATGATAGCAATTGCACAGCAAAAAAGAATAAACTTTAGCACCTTTCAAAATGCCGGAGGAAGAATGCTTAATCAGGAACAAAGAACGATCAGATGAGGGAACCATTCAAAATGCCCCAGGTTGGTCAGATAGGAAAGAGCATGCATAAACTGTTCCATTCCAAAAGACATTATGAAAATAATGCAGCAAAGCTATCATTCCAAAAGATCTAGCTGGACAGAAGGATTGGCATTTTAACAGCTATCAAGCCCTAAGATGAATTCCTCAATACTTCTCTCAGAAGCACTTTATGAATACCCAAATGCAGCAGGGAGTTAAATTGTTTGCTTGATAGTACAGTAACATCATTGCAGGTATCATGATTATACAATTTCCTTTGTTTCATTTATAATTTCAGAGTTGGAAAGTGTAAAGCTGAATAGAAAGTTTCCAAACATTTAATGGAAGGTACCATGATTATACAATTTCCTTTGTTTCATTTATAATTTCAGAGTTGGAAAGTGTAAAGCTGAATAGAAAGTTTCCATCATTTGCACCTTCTAATTAAGCTTTCCTGCTAAAAACAAACTATTTGAAGAAATAAGGATGGCAACTTCACTGCAGATATTCCTACCAAAGTAAACTATTATACAAGCCTGGTTATTGTTAACAACACCTTGAATATAGCAAATGTTTTTTATTTTTAAAATGAATATGGAAGGTGGCAAAGTGCTGTTTCGAATTTTATAGCAAAGCAAAACATACCCAGCAAAAAGCTCTCCAGAACCATGGATGCACTTCACATAATCTGCATTAAGCCAAAGACGACTCATTGCTGGAAGCGACCTTTCTTTGATGATGTCGTAGAATTCTCCATTGACATTCACAACTGCCTTTGTAGCCGCGTAATAGGACTTCCACCCTTTAACCGGAATCACACTATCCTGCTCCACCGTGAAGTCCTGAAGAGAAAAAAATTCTCAATATTAATGAATTTGTAAGTATCTACAAGGTTCAAACACTGCAATCATATATACTTTGCCTGGCTCTTGGATCACCCTTTTCGTAATAATATTGCTCTGAACAAAATTTGCAAGTGCATGAATCCAAACTAATTATTCAAGCCTGAATGGTATGGGGAATGACACCATATCAAAATAGATACTGGCTGATTCATATGAATAAGAAATGCTTATAGGTAGTAACTTCACCCTCAGGCAGAGTACCACAACTTGGAAATGCTTATACAGTTATACCTTACATGACATGCATGAAACTAAATGCCCAAAATGGGCAGACACATTTGACAGGCATAGGAACAAAGCACCATCAAAATCAACATATATAGCAACCATGAACGGCCACACAATGCAGGCATAGGTTAACGCAAAATATGCAGGGCAGTGCTGGGGGTAAACTTAAAACAGGGCATACTTCTAAATGTTGCAATCATCCACTCCCAACATATGGATTTTGTCAACTTGATTTTCACACCAAAGTCCCCGCCACAGGAGTCTGCGTAGCAGACTCGATTCTGGGAATCTTGCAAACATGCCCAGTGAAAACATGATGTGGATGAGCTTTGCAACAAGCCCACATTAGCAATTACCACGTAGACAATGGTGCATTCGTGAATTTCATATCTTTCTGCATTACTCCATCAGTAACAGAAGGTCCCAGCTCTTTGTTACTTGGAATCATAAATGAATCAAAAACGAAAACGAATACTTCAGAGAAAAAGGAGTGGGGAAAAACCCCAACGAATATAGCGAGATAAGCATAAAAAAGAAGGAATCCCACTTTGTGATAAAGTGCCTTCCAAGCGTTATCGTCATTCGCCGCCCTCCGCATCAACGAGTTCGTCATCGACAGTCTGCAGAGGCTGGGGTAATCCAAATAACTCAGCGTGTGGGTCGTGATCTCCGGCACCAGCTGCTCCATCATCGAAGCGCCTCCGGTCATCGGCCGCTCAACAGACTTCGTCGTTGTGGCCGCCGCCTGCGCCGTCCTCTCGTTCGCCTCGGGCCCCTTCTCGTACCTCTCCCCGGCGCTCCCGTTCGCGTACGGCGGAGGATTCGGGTCCAGAGCGCAGACGCAGGTGCAGCCACAGGACTTCTTCTTGGGAGGATTCGCGGCCTTCTTCGATCGGACGGCCCAGAGTGCGCAGAGGCAGCAGAATGCGGTGGCTGCGGCGGCTACGCAGAGAGGAGCGAAGGAGGGTTTGGAAGAGAAGGCAGAGGAGTTTTCCATTTATAAGGCATCAAGACCATGAAGTACATGAAACCCTAGGAGCGGAGCGGAGAAGATGAAGGGCAAAACGGGAATTCATCAGATGGGAGACGAGCACGAATGAAATAGAAGAACTGAGATTTTCTATTACCCCCCACTCCCCAACTTTTTTTATTTGTAAAATTCTCCTCCTCTTCTTCTTCTTTCTGCCTCTTTCTTGTGTTCGTGTATGAGTGTTGAGAGAAAGGCGCTGTTCTTGCGAGTAGTTGCAGTGGGGTAAGAAAAGGAAGACCGGAAGCGAATAGGTAAATTAGACCGTGCAGTCGGAGGCAGGATATACTCGAGCGAGCGAAGGTGAGGGAGTTTTTGGTATTTTCACTCCCCTAGCCTTGGGCTGACCATTTGTCTATGGGTCAAGTGCCGCCCGTGCACTTGTATCACACTTTCTGTTTAATCCTCCAACAGAAAATGTCGATGTGGCTGCTGGAATTTGGACGTAGGTCATTAAATGAATTAGGACATGATAGGGCGTAGTAATTTACATAATGAAGAATAGGGGCAACAATTGACAGGACTATGAGTGAAAAATACCAAAAAACAGAAGATAACAATTGAAAATTATGAATCCTGATTTTTGGAATAGATGTGTAATACTTACCATGTTTGAATTGAGTATGCGGTTTTCTACATCATCCGGACATGCAATTGAGTTTTAGTGGCATCATGTGGTCCAAATGAAAAACTTAGTAGACAAATAATGTAAACGCGATGGTCTGTTTACCAGTTCAAGTCTTCTCTTGCTTGTCCTTCGTTGGAGTGAACTACTATTCTAATAAGTAAACAATCGATCGGTGAGCATGGGTCGAGAAAAAGAATCCGTGTTGATCTTGGAAGTCGATGAAGCTGGATGAGAAAGTTTTAGGTTGGTCATTCCTTAGAAGGGTTTGATTGGATCCATGTAGGGGTGCGAACTAGCCCGCTCGACATATGTTTGTTTATTTATTAAACAAGTAAATTTGTACTGACAATTTAGGTTCATTTAATAGATGAGCTGAGTCTGAACACATGTGTTAAGCTCGTTTATGTTTATGAACATGTTTGTTTTTGTTTATTTAATATGATTGTTTAGTTACTCATTTATAAGCTCTTTTAGTTACTTATTTATAAACTCATTTAATACTTATTTATTACTTGGTAACTTATATTATTTAAATTTTTTGTTTTAGAAGTGAGAGATATTTAAATTTTTAAATAAAATATTACTATTATTCTATTTTTTATATTGATTTATAAATTAAAAAGACCCATTCCACTAAAAATGATATCAAATTTCAAATTTTATAAAAGATGACTTGTGATATCTCATCTATTTCTATCATTATCATAACTTTTGAGTTAGCTTTGAGTGTTGGTGGTCGAGTGATAGATACGTATCACTTATCTTTGGGAATTGATACTGTGTAAATACTTCTTTGTAGTAGTGATTTGTATCAAAACTTCTATAATCTAAAAAGAAAAATAAAAGTAAGTTATTATTCTTTTATACATATCTAGATTCTAAATTTTACTTGATTTTATTATAAAAATGATATATATATATTTTTTTAATTTTATGTAGGCCAAAGAAGAAATCAAAGATATTTCTTTACTTTAGACATTTACATTGCGTTGAAGCTTTATAGATTTGAGAAAATAATTTTTGTAATATTATAATATAAATGGCTATTGGCAATTTTCTATTGGCTTTAATAGATTGTTATTTTCTTTTGAACTTAATGTGTTGTGTCTGGATTTAACTTGTTATTTATATCTAGATTTAGTATATTATTTATAATATTTGGACATGAGTTTTTATTTTATTAGGTTTTGAATTTTTAAATATGTTCATGAACAAGCTTATTTATTGTTTATGAATAAGCCTATTTACTTTTCATGAACATGCTTATTTTAAGTTAAATAAGTCAAGCTTAGACAAGATAAAAGTTAAATAAGTTAAGCTTGGACACATTTAAAATACTCAGTTCATAAATGAGCTGAATTTGAACACTTTTATAGATGAACGAACCAAGCTCTCTATTCGTTCTCAGCTCATTTACACCTTGCGAGACCGTTAGCATCGTTTTGTTTTTGTAGGCCACTGATCACATCAAACAAAACTCTATTGTTTTCTATGTCTTTCTTGATCGACTGACTAGTCTTTATGTCGACTAATGACTTGGGCGTGTTTGGTCAATGTAAAAAGGAGATGAGAGTTCATTCTCTTAAAAATGACTTCACGATTATCGATCATGAAGATTGTACGTTTTTTTAGGTGTGTAACTTGGTTTGGTTTAGGTTGGTTATTGGTTTGGTCGACCTTGCCCTAACCCAATATACAAAAAATATTATTTTATCCTATATTTAGTTTGGTTCAATTTGAGGCCAAACTTACCTTATTTTTTCTAGAACCAAGTTGTTACGTTTTTGGGTTAAAGCCTGTTCTTTTAAAGTTTAGTTTGATTGAATTGTCAATTAATCATATAATCCTAGTTATATATGATATAAGCATAAATAAAAAATATTCTTTTAAAGTAAAGAAAATATGTTATAAAATACAAAATAAAAATGAATTAAAAATTATAAACTATTTTTATCATAAATAATTAATGAGAAATATAAAATTTGGACTCTATAAGACATCCTAATTATACTTGACTGTTGCAGCCATGATAAATACCAATGTAGATATAATTTGTAATTTATTAAATGATGACATGAGTAGAATCTATTGAATAAATTATTGCAGGCTTTAAAATGTAGATGCATGTACCATGTAATAGTATATATATATATATATATATATATATATATATATATATAAAAATATCAAAATAATTAAATTTTTTGTTATATTATTTAATGTTTTAACATTTTATAAATAAATAATACGGTTTGATTCGGTTCGTATATCACATAAGTTGTACCCTTACTTTTTAAATTTGTTATCTCAATTTCTAATCATTATATCATATATGTTTAAATTCTATTTACTTTATAATTAACATTATCTTTGTAACTTCATTTTCATCAGCCAACCAACCCGAAGATGTCCCATGAACTCTAGCGGCCTTCATTGGGATGGCAATGGAGTTCTTTCAATGCTCAGTAGTGACTATTGGTTTTTTTTATTATTTGACATATCAAGTTAGTATCCATCGTAGATCAATGACTTGTTAACCATGACTCGGTGCTTTGTCGAGTTTTAGGATCCTAATGAATTTTATACCAAAACGACTCCACTTTTGAATTGGAAAGTGTGATGAAAATGGTTTTTTTATTTATTTATCACTTTCTACTCCTTTCCTTTCACCTTCATGAGGTGTCTTGATATTTTAACCGCGCAATAATCATAACTTTATCATTAATGTGTATATATATATATATATATCATTAATTTGGTCCTTTTCACACAAAAAACCCTACATACATTGTCTGTGATCACTCCATTTTACTATTGTCATCCTTTATCATATATCATCATTTGCTCTTACTACTTAATAATCATACTTGTGAGCCCCGATCATACCACGCGATGTTATGACGTGGAAAAGTTTTCCATCCTTTCGACTCTCTGTTTTTTCCTTTTATAATGTGACTTGATATTTTAATTAATTAACAATCGTAATTTTCTCATTATCATGAATATTTTTAATTCTTATTCTCACCCTGTTTCACGTAAAAAGCTTACATATATTATTTTCAATTACTCTGTTTTATAATTATCGTCACTTGTCATGTCATTTCATTTCCCCTGACTATCTTCACCTTTTCATATTTCTTCTTAACCTTTTCAAACAGCGTTTGGATGAATGCACACTGCATTATGCCATGCAACCACTACACACGTTCTGTTACATATCTTATTGCATAGTCTCCATTCTTCCAACCAAATAGTATACTATTAAACACACCACGCATTTCAATCGCTATTAAGATATTTTAATCATTTTTTTACCCTTCTAATAATTTATTCTGATATATTATTTTTCTTTATAATCATTCACTCGCATTTATACAATCATCCATTTATTATTTCAAGTACACACCAAACTACACTCTATTATACTACACACTAATGCATCCATCTAAGCATACTCGTAGCTTTTGATTTATTATTTAAAATTCCATATTTACATTATATACATATTAATTATGATTTACATCTCTACCATGCTAGAAAACCTCTCTCCATTACCTCATTAAATCCTTTTGGACCAAAAAAATTAACCGTTGACCTTGGTAATTTAAGAAGTCTTTTCTACTTTTCAGTGTCCATCAAACCAATGGATACATACATTCACGATACGTTGGATTCAAAGGCATTAGAAACGTGGCGTCGGAAAACAGAACAAACCTCTCTGCAAATCCAAGGATGCAAAGTTGTGCTGCGTATGAAGCAATGTTGCGTCTTGTTTGAACTCCATACGCCTCAAATTGAATGAAATTCAGCATCATGAACAAGGCTGCCCAGTTAGAGTGAACAAAATCCAAGAAAAAAAAATGCAAAATCACGGCTTAAACTCTGTCAATTATATGGATTACAAAATCATGTGCTAGTAGCACGACGCATGATCCAGATCAACGGTCGGGATCATGGAATCATGGTCAGGCGGCGCAAAAGAAGACCTACCAGCGAGCACCAACAGATGCCAGAATTTCTGCGGGATGAGGCGATCCACGCCAGGAGTGCTACGCAGAAGAGCAAGTTCGATGATCCGATGAGAGTAAATGAACGTTTATAATATCTTTTTTTTTTTTTGCTTTTATGACCTTTATATTCTCATATAAAGTGATTTTCAATTCTTAGATATAATTTTATATATTATAAAATAATGTAACATCGATAGACATTTAATCAAAATAATTTTGAATAAATTAATACTATTAATTTCAAGGTAAGTTCGAATATCGTTAAAAATATTACGTCGAGCACAAAAATTGCCAATTGGAAAACAAAAGGTGAAAATAGAGTACAAGCAGAATATAAAAAGAAAAAGAAAAAAGAGAAGTACGAAGTAATGATTATCAATACGGATCATAACGAGCAAAAAATGAAAATATAAAAACAGATAGATATAGTATCGTTTAAAAGAGGCCATAAAAGTTGGAAAGGATATTCCCAGCCCTTTTCCTTATCAGCAAACGCATCCCATCTCGCACCTAATAAGAAAAATCCCAATCGTCGATCATCGGTCCTCCCAAACGAACGAACGGTTTGGATCGAAATCCTCCTCCGGAATCAACTGCTCGTGAAGTGCTGTTCCAAAATCTTCCCCGCGATCGTTTCAATGCAACTGGCAAGAGAGGATGGAATTGGAGCCAAGAATAGAAACAAGAACCCTCCCTTTCTGACGCTTGCGCCAATTTTCTCTATTTCGACGGATAAAAATCCCACCAAAAAGCCCAAAGCTGTGGAATCTTCGACCCCGGTTTCTGGGCGCTCTCATCCATGCCTCCACGCCCTGCGTCGAACCAGCGATGCAAACGGACGGGCGGACAGAACTGGCACTGCTCCGAGAAGGCTATACAAGGAAGAGCTTACTGCGAGAAGCATTTCATTCAGCAGAAGATCAGAAACCAGAGAAGGAACGACAAGATCAAGGCCATGAATCCCAGAGACTGTGACGACGACGGATATGGATTCGAGACTCCGGGTCCAGTTGCCAAAGGGGCGGATGTGAAGAAGAAGAAGAAGACCTCCAAGAAGGTCAAGATTAGGTTTGAGACAGACGATGATGTGAATTGGTGCGGTGAGGGACTGAGCAGGTATGGGAGGAAGAGGAAGAGGAGGAAGGAGTATGGCGAGGATGCTGAAGAGGTGAGTGAGACTGAGCATCTGAATAAGAGGACTGCTAGAGGCCGGGACAAGGCTGGTGTTTTGAATGGTATTGAGGGTGGGGATTGGGGCTCCGGAGAGGATGAGAGGAACGTGGGGGATGAGGCGAGGGAGTTTGGAAAAGGTTTGAAGACGCTTGGTGGGCGCGAGGGATGGGTTTCCACTGGCACCAAGAAATTGTTGGTGAGTTCTTTTTTTTGCACTCTAAATCTCTCTCTGTCCTGACAGATAATTGATATTTATACTCGCCCTGCTCAACATTTTCCCCCCTGTTGTCTGGGAGTTGAAGTAGAGAGCATTCGTAATCTTTTCTCTCTAGAACTTGCTGTTCGACTGGGGCGACGATGCGAGTCACGGCATTGTAATAGATTACTGCAGCTTTATGGTGTTACTTTATGATGAAACTAGAAGAAATTCATTCAGTGTAAAAACTGAAATGAAAAGTAGCATTTTAAGAAAATAAAAAAGACAAACGAATTTGAAAGCTACACCTTCGAGGCCATGCACATATGAACGAGGCACGAAAATGTAAGTATCAAGTGCAAGGCACAAAAAAATAACGAAAATGATCTATTGTCTACCAAATGTGGATTCTACCTGGAAATTCCTTGCCAAAAGGGGAAAACCATGAAACACAATTGGAGAAATCACTAGCAACGACATTACTATCTTTCAAAGTAATTTGACCTGGCCTGTGGATGTATCATGAAAGAAAAATGGAAAATTTTATGTCCCTAAGAAAATAACAAAGAGTTTCCACTATTCATTTTTTAAAAAAATGTTTTTACCAAATGAAGTGAACGATTTTCCAAATCACTGATAAATCACTTTGGAAAGTTCCTAGGCTTTTAGTCATCAAAGCAACTTCAGGGAAGTCCACAGGGAGTAGAGCATAGAAACAACCCATCTATACTTCCCGTGCTTGCACTTGCTTTTCTTTTTTTGTGGCTACTGGCTAGGTTTCACAATAGCAATATCTAGGGATTGATTTGAGTGTCTCGAAACTTGGTGAGAACAAAAAAGGAAATTTTCATGTGCATTTCCAGAGATGCAATTACCAGATGTAGTGTAGCTGTTGAGGTCGCTCCAAGAAAAAATTGAAAATGTCAGGGAAAACTAGGATAATCTGTCAAAAATTACCACCCCCGCCCCCCCCCCCCCAAGCTGGAGCACAAGACACCAGACAAAAAAAAAGGCTCAAGCCTTTTCTGTCTTTAATATTTTG
>JAYJMB010003155.1:0-12229 GCA_036873735.1 Pouteria campechiana
AGTGGAGCCGATAATAAAACTGGAATCCACAATTTTCGTTACTAAAATCTAAACGGTTATTTCTTTTTATATTTACTAAATTTATTGTCATCTCAGAAACAATCACGAACCAAAAAGTGAAAATAAATGTTTACATTCCTATTTTCAAATAACGTGGCCCACATGAGTGCTATATATTATTTATATAGTTAATCAAATTCATAAAAGATACATACATATACATATATATATATATATATATGTGTGTGTTGATTGTTTAGATTCTATCCCTTACCTTAACTATAGATTTTATGTTAGAAATAAAGGTTAGCTGACGGTTTAGATTTTAATAGTAGGCTTTAATATTTCTATCATCCAAGTGTCCGCACGTTCATGAATAGCTAATGTATTGTTAGGATCGTTTCAACTTTCAACAGACTCTACTATGAGTTTTGCTTTCTTTAAGCGATAAATAAATAAATGGATTTCTTTACCGTGCCTAGAGCAGCACCCTGGAAAAGGGGCGGTAACTTCATAATTTTGACCTGCTTTTATGAAAGCATAGCGACTTCCCTTTTAAGAAGCCGCGTCCGGCTGGTTTAGCTGGAAAACGTGCGATAAAATGCTGGCTGCCCTTGGCTGAAGTCCAATGTCTATCTAGCCAATTTATGCTGTTTGCCAGAGTCAGTAAGAGACCCAACTTTGAAACGGAAAGAAAAGTTTTCGTGGTCGGCCCCACAGGTTGAGCAGTCAAACTCTATCACATGTTTTCTTGGCACCTTTTTCTGATTCTATGAGAATCTGGTAAAGAACTTGTTGACAAAAAATACAAGAAGAAAAGTTGCACAGACGGCATCTTCAAGCTTTCCATCAAACGCACCAGCCATGCATCAGCAGCGGGATCAGGAATTTTCGCGGCTTGGATCAGACCATTGTTTTATGGATTGATTTCAAAGCCGTCCATATCCCGTTGCATATCCAGCTGTGGGATTTTTTGGACAAATTCGAAACTCTGCAGAAAGGCTTATCGCATCAGAAATTCTCCATTCAGAGATAATGAATTTGATCATTTTAACTTAACTCTGCAATGGCTAGAAATGCCAAAATTTTTCCTACTGTTTTACAGAAGCATTGTGTTAAGGGGTGAAACCCCCTAGTATACTGAGCATTTTTCCACCTAGCTTCAGCCTATAGAGCAACTAAGGTACAAAACGCCTCCTGGTGCTGTGCTTCTCTCAGGCATGTTCCCCATACAGTTGGCGAGGAGCCAACAACATGCATCTACCAAGGTGGGCGATCATCTTCTCGTGTTGCCGGTGGAACGGGCTTCCAACCAGGTTTCTCGTCCCAGTACATGTCATAGTATATGTGGCCGCGATCCTGGTTCTCCACGCAACACCATATCCCTACATACCGCTTCATGCGGTTCCTGAACTTCGCCTCTCTTGCCTGATTCAATTGGACCATTCCGGCATAGCAGAATATTTTCAGCTCCACAGAGGATGTGTAGAGAGAAGTACGAACAGTCAAAAAAGCAAAAACAACTTACCTTGTCAGTAAAACCTTGAAATGCATCCTCCATTGATGAGAACCGTATGACCTTGACATCCTTGAAGGATGAGAATACCGTGGTAAACTGTGAGGTAAAAAAGTAACAATTAGCTAGGATACCAAAGAAATGGCACAAGCCCAAAAGTACTGAGGCTGGTGAAAAAGGATCAGGCACAATAGTAACTATTGAAGATATGAAAGCACAAAATCATAGTGATTTTGACAGCAAAATTCCCCAGCCGCTTCTTATTCTCAAACGTCCTGTTGCATATGAAACTTTTGACAGTGGATTACTGAAATGTCTCAGTCCTTTTTCCTTTCATTCTTGTCTTTTTACTTTTTTCTCTTTTTCCCCTAAAAGCCACTGGCGCGAAGCATTTCAGGGTCCACAGAGCAAGCAAAACATCCAATCAGGAACACCCATCATGATGATTGACAGCCCAACTATCATGCAGGCCAGTACACTAATAAGGTGGTTTACTGATGCTTCTCTGGTGCATTCCACCTATTTTTCTGTTAATAAGATTTACAAGCTAGTGAGATTGGTGGAATTTTGTAACATACAACATGAAGCTTCTACAGTGCCCACCTACTCCAGGAAAGGAAAGAAGATTAACCCGGAAAAGCACATTTTGGTACTAAAAGATCAAGGTTCTCTTTTCTTTTTTTTATTAAAAAAAAAATTCCCCATACATCCACAAGGATAAAGTATTATTTTAGTATTATTTTTCTGTGAGATCAGAATTATTGTAAAAATATTTGAAAACAACCTTTCTTAAGGGAAGCTCCACAAGATAGAGAAAACGAAAGAAAAGAGACAAAGAAAGAGAGAGGAAAAAGAAGAGAAATTTAGATATGATATTTTAAATACAAAAGAAACTGCCTGTTAAGAGCACACGTATCATATGAACACGAAATGCCATCAAACATAACCCTATGCTAATTTTGTGGGGCATTCAATCCATTGAAAAGTAGGTTGCACCAGAAAAATCAGTTGGAATAATATATCACACTCTTCTGCTGTTGAAGGCCAAATCAATGATTGATCATCCAACTCAACATCAAATGCACACATCCTTTGGGGTTGGTTTGGGTTGGCTCAATCTGCTCATCTCATTACAATAATAAAGTCAGGTTGCCTGAGGGATTGCTCAGCCCAACCTGATTTCCCATCAGGTCTGGTTGACCCTACGCCCCAACCCAATTTTAATAAAACTAGAGACAAACCTGGCCAAAATCTGAGTTGGGTTGTCCTTTTTTTTTTTGGGATCCAGTTAATAAAATGAACTTATTTTGCAGAAAAACCATAAAATTAATTAGGAAACCTGGAAATTTCATGAAACCCAGTAATGGCTTAAATCCATAAAACCAATGGCAAAAACACACAAGAATCAGCACAATGACATTTGGAAGAACGAATGTATACACAGACTTGACTTGCAACTATTCTATCAAAGTAACATATAGAAAATGTGATACCATTGCTTCACTGCTGTGCTTAGGAAATCTCAATATCACTGCTTGACTAGTTTCATTGGTAATATGACAGTTTGGAGATCGATCTTCACAAAGTTGAACTTCAAGCCATGATTCCTTTACCTGAAACATAAAAAAAAAAAAAAGATCAATATGCAAATTACACAATCAGTACCAACTTCTGAAGACAGAAAATCACAATATAACTTGTACCCGTTTGTGTAATAAAGGATTCTCGAGGAAGGAGTACTCTCTAAAGTCAATTCCAGGGCCAAATTCCTCTGCTGGTAGTTCTTTCAACATAACATTTACCTGCAAGTAGAACATGATTCCTGTCAATTACTTGAATTGAACGAACTTTTCATAGGTTAAGAAAATAACAGGGAAGATGAGAAGTACGAATGACTATATCCCTAAAAATAAGCAGTCTTAAGCACTTGGAAAACTTCCTTTCATCATCATGACTGTTGTTATTATTGTTACTATTATTGTTAAGGATTACTTTCATTATAGAAACAGTAAGGAAGACAAAAGCCATCTACAGAAATGACCAAAACAAAGGGCTCTATTTTCCTAACTTCAAATGAAGAATTTTAGTGCTATAATGGAATGCTGCATACAAGCCCCTATCTCTACTGTCATTATTTCATACAGGGATTTCAATGGGTTGGACATTGACAGAAGGATGTAGATGGAGATAGTAGCAAGTCATCAGATGGCATTTTTGTTCTTTTTGCTTAGTTTGAGGGTATTTTGTTACGTCAGTTCAAATTGGGAGGCATCTGGACTTTGTTTGAACAAAGTGGAAGAAAAAAATGAGTTGGAGGCACAAAAGATAAGAAATTATTGTACCATAGAAGAATCAGGATTTTATAGCTCTCTTTGACAAATAAAGAACCATAACGAGCCAGTTTATGGAATGGCCCCAGATTGAAATCCAATTCTGATAAATTGTCAACAAAAGTTGTGTGCCTCTATTCAACATACTACAAGGTAATAAACAAAAAGAAAGAAAAAAAGGCGTACCAAATGCAAGAGGCTCCTACCAATGCACGCTCTAGGAAGGTGAGATGTACACAATTATCCGCTTTTTTTTTTCTTTTTGTAAAGAAGTTGTTCCTAAGACTCAAACTCATGACACCAAGGACACAGGCAAAGAACCTTCCCATGGCACCTAGTAACACCCTCAAACAAAAGGAAAAAAAAACAAAAGAATATATTTTCTTCATAAATATTAAAGGAGATAAGACAACCAGTTTTTCAACATAGAGGTTCCTGCTTATAGAATTTTCAACACTTGCAACATAGCACTCTCGAGTTACAGTAGAAAGATCAAGTCTACTTTTGTCTCACCATCTGTTCATTCATGATTTTTTGGAATTCTTCAAAGAGTTGAGATACCATACTGATACGTGTTATTAATTTATTATTACTACAAGCTTTAAACTTCCACATGTAATTTTCCTTAAATGACTACTTTGAAATATGAAATCCTACAAGAACAGAAGTATTGGAAGTTGAGTGTTCACTTGGAGGTTTTTAAGCCACATTCTTATCAAATGATAAGCCAGCTTCAATTAGTCACGATACAACTAAGAAGATTGTGTCATTTCTTGACTTAATTGGCTTCCAAAGCATTTGATTGGAAATAAAACATTATGGCTCTGAATAATAATACCTCAAAAACATGATCCAAAGGGCAGAGAAAAGGTTGTCTTGTCATTGTCCCTACTAGAACTCCAGGATGTCCAAACCATAGCCTATCCAACCTGCACCACAATGGAGGCATCACCTAATATATGACAAAAGGTCAGGTCAAGGAATTCATTATTAAAGACGTCAAAAAATATGAGGATGAATGAATTTAAAACTTCACTAATCACAAGTTTAATACTGTAGGAATAACATCACAGAAAGCATTATATTCTGACATTATGACCATTTGGTAGCAATTTCTAACCCTTAATCTAACATAATTGAATATGACCACTGAATTACATTAGTAGTTGTCATATAAAATACAGATACACAATACAGCCTCATACAACATCTGCGTCACCACACAATCAACTCAAAAGAGGGACAATAAACTTTCATGCAACAATCCAGATACGCTCTTCATTAACTTTCTTTATCCATCCTGCTTTTAATTCTCTAGCAAACTCATCCAACCACCTCATCTTAAGTCGACATATTTGTAGAAATATATGAATGTGGCACAACTAAATCTCTCATTCCATTGGAAAAGCCAATACCAAGACAAGTTTTGGTAGAGTGGGCCAAGTTCAAGTGATTGACCTTTAGATTTCCTTTCCACAAACTTTTGCTCACACCATGTAAATGGCACCTCCACTGAGGATACTAGATAGCCATTGAGCACTCCAAGTTTTCACCCAGTGAAATAACTCTGTGGTGCCATGTGAACAAATCATTTAATCCCTAGAGCAAGCAAGCCTTACAGTTTAAAATTTAAACAAGCCTATAACAAATTAAATTTTAGCCTTACAGCCAGGACAGTTACAAGCTACAGTACTAATAAAATAAGCAGTATTTAGTGTAGGAAAAACATTGAAAAGGCTAAATAAACCCACAAATGAAGAATGTCAAAAGAAGCAAGGAATCCTCTCACAAGTTATTATTTCTTTGCTTTGAAAATAGATTCACTGGTGTCCTTTGAGGAAAACATAACCAATAAGCAGTAGACCTCATAGTAAGCAATATTAAATTAATGAATAAGGAAAGGCAATGCCCCAAATGTTCAGCTGCACTCACCAGTGTCCGGTTTAATATAGAGGCAACAGCAAGTGCTGTTCTTATCTGCTTCATCTGGAGGATTAAAAAATAAAACGAAAAAGAAATGAACGAAAATGAAGATTTAAGGAGTCAGGCTCCACCAAGATCCACCAACACAACATACACACAGCATTCATGCAAACCTGGCCTGGGTGTTGAGAATCTAACCAATCCATAAGATGGGTCTCGTAGTAAGGATAACTTAGTGAACACAGAAGGGCACTGATGTGAACTGCTGGAAGGTTTACCAAAAAAGATGCTGCACTCAATGGGCAGTCTGAGATGATTTCTAATGCACATCATCTTCATGCAGGGGCCCATATTGCATTGGTCAGATTTCTCAAACAGCCATTGCATTTATGTTTCATCACTGAAGTGCAACAGTGTTATTAACAAAACTTCATGTCTGGGATGCAGTGATGTCGAATGGATAAAAAACTTCAAGAATTTTCATAATAAAAGGATGTAAAATAGGGTGATAGATAGAGAGTGCATACTTGGTAATTAACAAGAGAAAAGTGTGATTCAACAGTATGCTCCCCCTCTAACAACAGGCCCTTGGGAATTGATGGGTTAAATGACAAGAAGCCACCTGCAAAAAATTTCTTAACAAGTTAGGAATATCAAAGCATTTAGGCATCATGTAAAGTATCATTCTTGATAAAGCTGAAAGAAAATGCAATTATAGTGTGATTGAATTGCTTGCGTATGAAGAAGAAGAGAGGCTGAATGATAAGTAAGCTATCGTGTCTACTAGCAAGTGTTCTACTCAATGTTCACTTCATCGATATTATTTCTGATATTATCTCTAATAATATCTTTTTGGAAGGTGACCAATAAATTATCTTATTGGAAACTGATATTTTCATTTATTCCAAATTTCATTGATGATATCTTCAATATTATCTCTAATTTATCAATATTACTGGAGATATTATCTATATTATCTCCAACTTATCAATAATCTCTTTTTTCACAATTTTCCCCATAAGACCTCATTAGACAATTTCTTCTATTATTTCATTTTAAACAAAACTGATAACTTCCCAAAATTATTAACCAGCCTTTGAAGAGCTAACTGTTGATCTCCAGCGTATCCTGTGGGCCACAAGTTCAATGCAAATATACCTAAGCCTGCAAAAAGTTTGATCTTCAATTTTTCAAGCATTTTTAAGGTTGGAGAATTTGTTCTCTATTTAAAAATAAAAAATAAAAATAAAAATAAAATAATGACAAGGAATCGTTGGTAACATCACATGCAGTGCATGAGTGATAGGATCAGTAGTGATTTCTCAGATCATATAAGAATCATAATGGGAAATAAACGTATATGCTACTTAACACCACCAACAATGAAAAGATTACCTGGAGAATCATAATACTCTGGTTCATCATAGAAAACCATGGCTTCACGTAAACGATGCCGCTTACCTTCAGTACCTGCATACTGAAAGGTAGTATGCACTGCATATGGTTCCAATCTGAGCTGTTGATACATAGCCTGACAATGCAGTGTGAGTGGTATGGAGGATAAAGTGTGGATAAGAGAGCAAGATGATAAAGTAAAGATAGCGACAACAGTGATATTAATAAAATTAAGCAACCAGTCTACTGTTATCCCTGAAGATAATTGACCTTGGACAGAAGAGCCCTACCTGGACAAAGTAAGTATGTCCACTGCAAAATATACTAGCTGGCAGCAGTCCCAACTTAAGATTACCGTCAAAAGCATAAACAAGTCCACTTTCTTCATCAACAGATGGTCCCAAACTTCCATGCATGAGTTCATTAAAACCATTCTGATCCCATATCTTGTCATCGGCTAGAAGCATTTGCTTCCATTCTTTGACCATCTTTTTTGAAGAACTTGTAGGTCTCCAGTGGAAAATTCCAATATTGTAGGCACCAGACACTGTGGAAGGAGAAGAATAAATTGCATTAAGTATTTAGAAAACCAAACAACAACGTATGTTAAGTTCATGAGAAATAATTAATAATTCCAACTTATGCTAAACTCATGAGAAATAATTAATGAATCCATTACACTTGAAAGAACAATACGACAACGAAATTAGACATAAAGCAGCAGAAAGAAATGAATTGGCATTTTCATTTAGTCTGTGCAATCTACAGAGCATTTTGGATTATGATAATCCCTTGAAAAAATACTAACTTTTCCAGGAACAGAAAACAGAAGGCTATGGAGGAAAATGAAATGATATTGTAAGCGAAGAATTGGTGGAGGCAGATAACAGTAGCTAAACAAAATTAATCCACAAGAAAGCAGGCAAGAGCCATAAAATTTGTTTATCAGAATGAGTTGCCATAGATCTTAAAAGATGAGAAGGAATACAAACATAATTAAATTCATTGACATGAATCTTAAAAGATTTTAGTGTAGCACCTTGCTGCCAGATGTCCAACCTATCATCAGTTACTGTTGGAATCACTTGATCGCTTGATGTCAAAATATCTGCTTCAGGAAAGCGAGCAAAATACGGTAGTGGATTCTGTTCCAAGAGCAAAATGGAAGTGGAAATCATCACAAAAAAAAAAAAAAAGCCAAAAGGATTACAAAATGGTAGAATAGACTTGAAATAAATAAATCCAAGACATTTAGCAGCTGCAGCATAAGTTAATCTTATTGCTGTGAAGGACAGAGATAGAGCAAAGCAATAAACAATCCACAAGGAAACATTTGTCTTGTACACTATAATGTTTGCTGAGGCTTGTGACATGCTTGATGGTGGATCTTTTTGAGTTCAGAATTCAGGAATGTAAGTAGGCACTAGGCAGCTGATGCATTGGCTTACTTTGACGGCTTATCTAGGCAGTGTCAAGTGTTTTTGTCTTAGTCCATACTGTGTGAGAAGTATGTAGCATACATACAAGAAAGGTTTCTTCTCTTAAATTATAAATTGATAAATTATGTACAAGAAAGGTTTCTCCTCTCAAATTCTAAACCACTAAATTATGTTTTGTCATGTAAACATAGTAACTATAGTTCCCAGTTCCTAGTATCTTTTGCATTCCATTGGTAGGTTCAACAGATACACATGCATTTGTGTCCTTGTGTTGTCCAGTCTTGAAACATTGCGTTATTTATTTTTAAAAGAACAAAAGCTGGTGTTAAAATCCTACCAGTTGCTTACATAAACCCAAGCAGTGTTCCTAAAGTACAATCACTAAATTACCATTTGACTGAACTGATCAAGAGCAAAGAAATTGTTGTTTTGAATATTTGCTAACACAAGTTAATCTAAAAGCATCTATGCCAAAATTTGCGTATATAATGCCAAAAAAAAAAAAGGTGGCCTCAGAAACAATTGTTGGTACAAGTTGAGAGATACCTTTAACCAGACCATATCTGTGTCACACATTAATAGTTCATAGCCATAGGGTAGGATAGCATCGATCAACATAACCTTTTCTCTTCCCATTTTATGAAAAGTTGGTGATCCCCAGCCAACATCAATTGTATTCATATTGCTGCCCATGTCAAAAACTGGAACACCTTTCCAATATAAGCCATCCAAAAGTTTAGTGTCCATTGCTCCTGAAACAAAAGGTATAGAACTAACTCAAATAATAAAAACATGCAACTATAAATCCATGTGCAAGTAGCCCAATTCACAAGGGGTTTGCAAATTTGACAGTTGAAAGAAATAATGAAGTTTACCTACAAGAAGATTAAGGACACCAAGATCAGTCAAGTGTTTCACCCAGTTAAGAATGAAGTCCATGAATGCATAGTTCCCAAAGGTTACAACAATAACTTTGTCTTTTGCCCGATAGTCCACCATTGCTTTAGTTAGACGAAAGTCCTTCATAGGTGGCCTCTTTGACCCAGCAGGTGGGACATCCCATATGGGTCTTGTCCATATACTATGTGAGCCTGATGGAGGCACAGGAGATCCAATGGCAGCACCTGAAGGGCCACTTGCGACATTAGCAGAACTAGCTTGAGAAGAACTAGATCCATGATCCGTGTTAGTAGAATGTACATCTGCAAAAGTTATAAGCATCAAGATGAAAGAATGTCAACAAGTGGTAAAGAATGATGATTATATATCAACAGTTTGCACCCAGATTCAATCATTTTAATATAGACAGACCAGCAAACTCTATCAAAATCTTGCACCTGGATGCAATCATTATAACACTGTGAATGGGAAGTCATGGTGAGCATGGAAAATTCCAATCAACATGTATATGAACTTAAGCGATTGCAAAAGACATGAATGAGATAAGAGAACACATAAATTTAAAGCTGGACATATGGTGAAATGTTTTAGAATCTAAAGGTTTTAGAATTGGTTGACTGAAAACCAACTATATGAAATATAGCTTTAATAATGATAGGAATATAAATGATGAGCCAATTAAGATTGCAAATCAAGTAATGCCACAAAATGGCACAACAGGATCCATAGCTGACCTCTCTTACATGGGAAACAGCTTATGATGATAATGTACATGAACTTAAGCAACTTGTGATCTGATAAAGTCAGCAGCTTAAGCAACTTGCGATTTGATAAAGTCAGCAGCTTTTGCAAACCCAATCCATCTTACTTCTTTATAAATAGGTGGCATTCATTGGCGTTCGTCGAGTTTCAGATTCCATTTGAATCCATTCAAAACACAGCAAATCAAGCTCAAGGCATGAGAATGTGCACATCTGAACATTCGTACTGGCATAGCAGATTCTAGACATGCCCATCAGTGCACAAAGAGGGCCACATCTTCCTGAAGTGACCATCGGTAATGATGATGGCTTTTGGGTGCTTTTAGCAGTTGTTCGGTAGAACTATTTCAACCGTAACACAGCATAACTCGACAAGTTGCAAGAAAATGACCCCGGCAATGACAAGATGATAACAAAAAAGATTAAAATTAAAATTTGAACTGTTATTGATTCAGCTTACCGATAGAGACAGAGTATACAGGTTTCGTCATGCTCGCAGACGAGAAAACGTAAATAACCGATGAGAAGATGATGCCAGCAGCAACAGCGGCGTAGACGGCCACAAAAACTGGCCGCGTCTCTTGGAACAGGTTCCCAGCCATGGCTGCGTATGGGCAGATCGCATCCACCAGCAATCTAATCAACTCAAAACGTCCGACGGTCAATATCCAGTAGCTACGATGAACTCATCGCCATCCAACCAACTTCCACACGAATTTCTTCGTCCAATGGCTTGATGCTGAGAATCATGAGAAGACGACGAAATCAAGGAGCAGAGAATGTCGTCTGCCGAACTCCTCATTGAGGATGCGGCCGCCAGATGATGCCGTTCCAGCGATTTCCGCCGAACTCCGGGAAGAATCCAATTCGCGCTCTTGCTGGAGAAGCTTTTTCACGTGGCAAGGAGGGGAATGCTTCCACTTTCCGCTGTGGTCAAGTGGAAAGCGAGGATGGGTATGCGTGCCGGAAGCCCAAGAGACGACTGGCTTTGCTGCAGTGCGTTAAACCCTCATACACGGGAGTGAGAGTTGGGGTAGTGAATTACTGAATTTCGGGTGGGTAGAAAAATCGGGCTGGCCATAGCATATTAAAAAATTAGGAGGAGGCCTATGGGCTATGGTTGAATGCAACGCATGAAGGTTTCCATCTTTTAATAAAGCCGAAGAGTCGAATTGGCCTACAGGTTCATGACTAGCCAGACGCTGACGTCTACACATCGTAAAGAATTTTTTTTCCCTTCCCATTATTACTAATTTAATTATTTGCTTTTATCTTTTTGTTTAAAAAATGCCTCTATTTATTTTCTTTATGCCTTACTGATTGTGCCACCATTATTTGCTCTTATTTATCGTATTTACCCTTTTCTGAACTTTTGCTTCCTTATTTTATCTTTAAATTTTTTTTCATGTGTTTTTTAAATCTTATCTAGTTCTCAACTAGGCTGGTCTATTTGGTAACAAAAGATAAATAGTTATCATTAAGATAACGTTGACTGTACAGTAAATCAAAAATTAATATGAATTGGTAATTAGAAAGATACAAACAATTATTGCGAATATATACAGTACTGAGTAAAAGAAAATGAGACACCAAATCGACGACTGTGCTGCTTTGAAAAATTAAAGAGAAGAAAAGAAATGCTGAAGCCACCGTGCGTGAATTAACCCCCTGCGATGAGCATATGTAATTTGACACAAAAAACGATTCTGCCCGCGATGCCTGATGGACGGTTGAGAACAGCTGGATGCGCGTCGGCAGCCTTTCGACAGGTCTTTTTGGGCAAGATTCAATTACCATGCAAATCATCCATTTGGGGCCATAATGTTGCATACGGCTATAAGCTAAATACAAATCATTCGTTATGTTTAGGATCACTTATTTAGTTAAGATCTAAACTTCTTAAATAAATCATAAATACAAATATAATTTGACGGTTGCATATTCGCTGCCAAAATATGATGAATT
>JAYJMB010003155.1:12329-39473 GCA_036873735.1 Pouteria campechiana
TAACTTTACGTGGAATGGAATCTTTCCCTTTATTTTATTTTTTAATCACCCGCAGCCTCCACCTGGTTTGTCGTTAGTCAACGGTTTCTGTGGCTGCCGGCACGATTCGCTCGCTCCTCACGTGTAAACTGGGAAGCACAGTCATCCAGGAGCGTTTGCTTTCATCCAATTTCAATTAAAAGGGCTCATTGGTTGGATGGAATGTAACAAGAAAGCAAGAATGATATTAATCATAAAGCAAAGGAAGTTAAATAAATAAGTGTATAATGGTTGAAAATATAAATAATAATAAAAAATTAAAATTAATATGAAAAGTACATGTCGTATTGTCATATTGTATTGAGAATTGGAATTTTCTATTCCATTCAACTCTGTTGGATTGAATGGAATGAAATTTTGAAATAAAAAAATGTAAGATTACATTGGTTATAAAGTGAAAAAAGAAAAATAAATTATAATATAATAATTAAAAACAATAATAATAATAATAATAAATTAAATTAGTACTGAAAGTATATGTTATACCCACATTGAAAAATAAAATTTACATTTCTATTCCACTCAATCAAACACACTCTAGGGTTTGTGATTCAGTAAGTTGACCTCGTTTTGGCCTATTGTAGTAATTTTAATAAGATCCAACCCATCCATAATTCAATATAGTTAATATAATATTTAATTATTTTAATGTTTTCCTCTCCATTATTTTTATTTTTAATTATTATATTTTATTAAAAACTATATATTTATTTCATTTCGATGTATTTTATTTTCAATCACTGCTGCTTCTGATGTTATATTGTTTTTTTTTCCCGTTTTGTTATATTCTTCATTTTTTCGCATCATTTTCCCGCCTCATTTCTTACTTCTCAAGGCAGCTTACCGTTTTTCCGACGAGTTTGACCTGCCTCATCAGCTGTCCACCATTATTTTGGGGACAGAACATAATAATTCGCTCAGCATCCTGTTTCCCATACGTTTGAGTTGTCGACTTCTGGACACCTTTGTCTTCGTCTAACTACAGCTTTAGCACTCTTATATTAGCATCTTGACTCGTGACTGACGAATTATTTGGATTTTGGAATGATAAGCTACCTAATCCATTGAAAAATTGGATAGCCGATTAAAATATACACAATGTTGGTCCTGCACGTGATTGTCGACATGCGTGTTGCATACTTGCATTAAACAAATGCGACTTACAGCTATCGTTCATTTTTAATGAGTGCGACTTCCTCCAGACGCGCTGGCTTTGGCTACCAACTCGCCCAGCAGGTCGCTGGCAAATTGTAACTGGCGAACCCCACCCCGCCAGAAGCTGAACCAGCGGCAGCAAAACCACCACTAACAGCAACGACATCGAAGCACGCAGATCAACTGATCCAACTGCCCACCTGCTAGATGAAAACAAACAAAATGGATACTAATCATCGAAGCCCTCAAATTAAGATCAAGTGTCAGGATCATTACATGGTATATTTTATCACCGCGAAGCTGATCAGCACTCTGTCGATATAACCGAGATAAACATTACATCTACAACTCCTCTTTATCACATGATGCATATTTTCCGATTTTTTTTTTATATAATTTGTACCCGTTATTTTGCTTTATTTCAAGCGTTATTCAGTTTTTATTATTTTAATGCCAATCAATATTTTTACTCATTCTATTTCGGTTTTTCTATATTTTATTCTATTTTACGTGATAAATCCCATCACACCCATCCAAAGATGCCCTAATGGCACCAAGGTTAGATCAATGTAAAGGTCTCCACTCCTTGGGTTTGGATATTGTTGCACACATGGATGCCGATGCACCAACCTTTGTCCTTCCAGTTGAAACCCATCTGCTGCCATACTCGGACTTCATCGCAGTGTTAAACTGGGCTAACATGTCATGTCGAAATTTTATGTTCTCTCCGAAGTAAACCATTGGACGTTCTTTGACTGTTTTAAATTCATCATGGATCCCGTATGACGGTTATAATGGATAAACTAGTGTTGACAAGCGATGATGTCCAAAATCTAATAAAAGTGATAGCATTGCGGGGATAGGTTTGGATCTGATTTGTTCAGATCAGGAAGGCCTATCCAAGCTAGGAAGACATGCTCACGGAATTTAACCATGCGATGAGATAAAAGGAGTGTCTATTTAGGAATTAGGAAAGGAAGCAACCAACAAATAAAGAAAGAAATAGTGTTGAAAAAAGGAAAAGAAAGATGTGCAAGGATGAAGAAAACAATTGATAATAAAATGATTAAAATAAATAGATAAAGTATTCTAATAGAAAGAGAGTGAAAATTAGAAATTAGGCAAGCACGATAAAAAAAATAAAATTATCTCTTTTATCATTTGCTTTACAAACATTCATGGGCTTCCGGCCCAAAGACAAGTTCCAATGAATGGGCCAGGCCCGCAAGCTAAGAGGACAAGGGGGGTCAAAATCGTTATTATCTGCTCAATCTCGGGTCAAAATCGCCTAGCCCCAGTTGTGGTTCGAAAACTTCTATGTGCGCACGCTCCATCCATTTACGGCATCCCGGATTTGTCTCTCACTCCTGCTGGAAAGGAAAACCCCAGCCAAAGCGTCTTTCCCAATGGAAAGTAAGTACTTGGATTGCCATTCCTAGCAAGAAATTCTAACCATTTGGACATTTCCGTGTGGCTAATGCTCACTCATAGCTGCCGCGGCTGGATTTCATCTTTTTTTTTTATATTATTTTTTTCTTTGGATAATTGGAAGTTGATTCATTTCACTGTTTTTGGCTTTCTTTTCTTATATTTCCTTTTTTTTTTTGCAGTTTTTGCACAATTTGATTGTCTGCGGATGCAATCCGCTGAATTTTAGTCATGGGGAAAATGTTTTGCGATATTCGTGAGCTTATCGCTGTTGTTATTGGTTTCTCTTGTGTTATTTGTGTATGGTGTTTTCAATGAATCGGTGCTCTTTGTAGATAAAATTTAGAGAGAGTGTGAAAAGATTGGGGGTTTTAGATTCAAGTTGGATCGATCAAATTAATGTTTTCACGAGGCTTGTCAAGATATGATCCATGATCATAAGATGGTTGTAGAAAACTGCTGTATTCTCCGTTATGGCTTGCGTTGCTTTGGGCTTGGTTTGACATTTGGTACTGTGAGGGCAATGAATTTTAACTGTGTGTGTGGCCCACTGCTTTCTTTGATCATAACATTCCATGCTATGCTTTCAGCATGTATTGTGATGTTTGCGCCAATTGAATTACTTGACAAAGGGTGATTTCCTGCTCTTTTTCTTTTTCTTTTCCTTTTTTTCTTATGGATTACTGTAATTTGATTGAAATGGAAGACACACTAACGTTGGGACAGGAGGGGTCAAAACAAGGGAGCTTCTTGTCATTTTTTTGTTCATCACTAGGGTTGGCCAGCTGCCAGCATAGTAAAAATGAAAAACTTTGGAAAAAGAAACAAGTTTCATCCTTGGAAGCAATAGAACTGTTTTGAGAGTCTTAGCATACTCGAGGAAGCTCATTTGGTTTGATTATCCCAGTCTCCTTTAGCAGTAATGGAATTACTGGTCAAGGAAAGGAATGTTCTACTTTGAGGGAGTAGTACACTGTCCCTAACCAATGAAATAACCATTTGAAATTTCTATGTTTTAGAAAAAGCAAAAAGGCTGCTTCATACTTTGGTGCCAAAATTGTGATCAATGGATACACTACTACAATTTCCTTTCTGCAAAACACAACTTCAGCTTGGTTCAAAAGCCAGCTGATGTTGGCAGTGCCATTGTAACTTGTAAGCATCCTACTTGATATTTATCTGTTTATTCATGATAAGTGGAGAAGAAGGGAACTAGAAGAACCCACAACAGAGAACAGAAGATACCATGGCCAAAAATGGAAAGAAAAAAGAAAAAAAGAGCTCTAGATAAGAGCCAAGCCTCCAGGAAGACAAGAAGAAAATCAAAACTTTTGAATGAAGATAATAACCAAATCATGAAATATAGCTCATGAAAATGACCTCCCAATTACAATGAAAAGAAGAACTATTGAAGACTAGCCCAAAACTCAATCATGGGATGGTATCTTTTCTGTAGTTTGTTGAGTTAGGTTTTGGATGAACCCATTATCGGGTGATCTGACACAAATTGAGCCCAATTTCCTTCAAAATGCTTTGAGGGCCTCATGATGTGTGATGATTTTTTTTATTCATCTCTTCTGCGGTGCCTATTGCCATCTCCCTTGGTGTTTGATTTTCCAGTCTGAAGTATCTTTTACTATAATTAAGTTTGTCTCTAACAAAGTTGAGATTTCTCTCCAAGAAAGAAAAGCATTATGAGGGATGGGGTGATGACAATCATGTTCATGACTATACTTTTGGCAAGTTCCATGCAAAGTGCATATTTTACCATTTGTATTAATTGGGGGTTTCCACCTGGTAAGGGTCCGAGTTTTTAGAAGGTTTTGGAAACTGTTAGATTTCAAAATTCGCAGTTCTAGCTTGAATGCATAGTTGGTTGACCAACGTCACTGGTGAATTTAACATTGTTAGCAGGATTTTTGGTTAAAGAAACTACGGTAGTTTGTCATTATAATTTAACTGGTCTTGCTGAAGAGCTAGAAACTCGTTTGTTAAGTAGAAATCAGATCAAACTTTATTCTCTGCCGTAGGTTTACAAAACTTATGTTTTGATAATTGCTCTGGGTGTAATTGAGTAATGGCTTGAATTTTTTGGGTTGGTTTGGTACTTGAAAGTGGCAGCCATAAACTGATAAACTTTTATTCGTGATAATGTTAAGAATGAACTGATAAAGTGAGCATAATTGTGTTGTGTCTTGTCTCTTAACTTCCCCCAAACACTAAAAGAATATGACTGTTTGCCTGATCACTATGGATGAAAGAACATTAACCTTTTGTTATTATTGCTATTAGCTTCTTGATCACAAACCAATTTGAGACGAGGCCCCAAATATTTTGTGCACACCAGCATTTGCTTTCATGAGTGCATTCTGTCTTTTGATAATTTTGCTTAAAAGTTTGCATGGTGAAGAAACTGGTAGCTTTTGTTGTTTAGCTTCTCCATGATTTCATCTTCTTAGAATCCAATCATGCTTTCCAGATGAGAAATTGCCTCCTGAAGATAACAAGAGCTTCAAAAGTGAAGGATCTTCTGAGACACAGCCAAGAGAAAGCAGGACTACTACTGCAACAGCAACAGCATTTCCTCCGAATCCTTTTGACTTTTCTGCTATGTCAGGCCTGCTCAATGTATCCTCTCTTCTCTGTATCCACTGATAATTGCAAAATAATAATAAATAGGCATAGAAATAGTTATTTTCTATCATGCATTTAATTATCGGCTAGTATTAGAAACTTGCATGAAATGTAGTAGGTTTATCCACATTAATTTGTTTTTATTTGCTAAATGCTCGACTATCTATTCTTTAATATTTCAGTTCCTAGTTCTTGTATATGCACATGATTTGTGATTTTATTGTATAATTTGTACTTGGATGATCATACAATATGTTTTTGTCTCAGTTGAGTTTGATCATACAATATGTTTTTGTCTCAGTTGAGTTTGATCCTCCTTTTATATACTTCAGTGAAGAGCATCATGTTTATTTGTTGATGCAATATCAACTTGTTCTCCTTGTTTTTCTATTTTCTCTACCTCATCTTTTGCGGTGGGTTATGGAGCTGGAGGTGGAAATTGATTTGTTAGGCACTTTTGCCCTTTTCTTCATTTCATGAGCTTGAAATGTTGTGTTGTCTGGATTCATGATAAATAATTTGACAAAAATTTCATGTTGGTTGCCAATCTAATGCAGCAATCATTCATTTTGTTTACTTCTACATAGGCTTAGGATTGGCGGCAAGAGGAAACTCCCACAATCATCTTTTAGGAGGTAGTGATTGAGCAATGGTTACAACATGAAGATAATGTATTGAAATTTGAGACTAATTCAAGTTTGTGCTAGAAGGTTAAAGGACTATGTGCAATATAATATTTCACATGAAAAGAGAGATATAAATGAAGATTTAAGATTTTAAGTTGTGCCCAAGGTCCATTTTGTGAATCTTGAATTGATAGTTCATGAAAAGGAAGGCTGTTGGGTAGAATTCAAGGTAGTTGGAAGGAATAGTGATGTCCTTTAGGAGTTTATGTGATAATTGGTTACTGATCAGATTAAAAGAGAAATTTCATATGATAGCCGTACAGCCAACCATGTGTGGTATGGTGGGTGGTTAAGGAGCAACATGTCCGCTAACCGAAATGAGGATGTTGTGTTGTTTGGGTTATGAGACTGTGAAGGGTTAAAACTAGAAATGATAGACCTTGAAACAATTTAAAGGTGTTGCCAATGGGTAAGAAGATGAGGGAAAGTACATTTTGGTGGCTTTGATATATGTAATAGTTACCAAGCATTGCACTTTTTGGGAGTTGGTGAGTCAAAGTTGAAAGATGCAAGAGAGCAAGGAGATGCCAAACAACAGCGCAAATGGAGGCTGCTAGAAAAGATATGAAGACGTTTTAGCTAACCAAGGACATGGACCAGGATATGCAGGAATGCATAACAAGAATCATGTGGCCAACACCCATTTAGTTGGGACACAGGTTATGACAATGACGAAGACAACATTGATTTGGTTTTCTTAAGAAACTTTATAAGATTTCAAGAGGGACAAATTTAATGGCCAATTCATATGTTGTTTGCAATGTTATCAGAACCCTACCAGTGATTAAACCATTTGTTTGTCTGGTTTGGTTTAAAACCGGTTCAACTGTTGGTTCGAACTGGATTTAAACTGACACATTTAAACTAAAAGATTAAGCTGATCTTTATTATCAGTAATTAAAATGATTTTTTTTTATATAAAGAACAGTTAGGATTGGATTTAAGATATATTACATACTCCACTCGTAGTTGCATACCCACTGTTCTCATTACTTCACAATCTATGAGTAAAATTCCTTTTTTTCTTACACATATTCCATCTGCTTGCCGTGCAAAATTTTGAAATCGATCACCCTTGAGAAATTTCTTCCACTGCTCTTCTTTCTTTCTTTCTCATAATTGATGTTCAGTTGATCAAAAATCCATTAACTTAGTTGTCTGCAGTTTCAAAAACCCAAGACCTTTATCATCCTCATCTTCAAAACACAGTCCCTTTGCCATTTTCAGTTTCAAAATTCCCACTTGATTTTGTCACTTCCTGCTTCCTAGTGAGTCAAGTACATGGAAGTTTGAGAATCCACTCCAGACCCTTCTCCCAAAATCTCTCTCTTGAATTGTTGAATTGGAAGAACTGAATGTCCAGTCTGACCTTTGGTTTTTTCCAGTTTATGTGGTCTTTTGTTCGAGCTGCAATCTGGACATAATCAGACCGGAAAGGCAAGCACTTATTGGTTGGACATGTTGAACCATCCAGTCCTGTCCGTTTTGATAACATCGGTTGTTTGCAAATTTTAAAATTAACCAGAGGAAATGTATCTTACTAATATCTTTTGTTTTCAGATTCTAATTCTCAGTCCTTCAGGTGTTTGACTGATTGAACTTTACCATTGATTAGTAGATTGTAAGATTCTTATGCATTTTTATTTTCATAAATATAGGATCCTAACATAAAGGAACTAGCAGAACAGATAGCAAAGGATCCTGCATTTAACAACATGGCTGAACAGCTTCAAAAGAGTGTTCGCACTGCAGGATCAGATGGTGTCCCTCAGTTGAACACAGAGCAATATTTTGCTACCATGCAACAAGTCATGCAAAATCCACAGTTCATGACCATGGCTGAGCGCCTTGGTAATGTTCTCATGCAGGTATTTCAGCTTCCTAGAATAGCCATGATAATTACTGAAAGGATGTTTTTTGGCTAAGATGTTAAAATCTTTACTCTGTAATTTCTGCAGGATCCTTCTATGTCCAGCATGCTGGAGAGCCTGGCTAATCCAGCTCGCAAAGAACAATTTGACGAAAGAATTGCACGCTTGAAGGAAGATCCATCCCTGAAGCCTATTCTAGATGATATTGAAACTGGAGACCCAGCTGCAATGATGAGGTTTTTTTTATGCTAACCTAGGATTACATTGTGACAACATGGCATTTTGATGTCAGCTATAATCTTTCTGCTCTATAGCTAAATGAGTCTCTCTCTCTTTCTTCTTTCATTGGTTTAGGTACTGGAATGATCCTCAAGTCCTACAAAAGTTGAGTCAAGCTATGGGTCTTAGGGCTCCAGAGGAAGCAACATCTGCTGAACTTTCCGCACCTGATGAAGCGGAAGAAGAAGCTGGTTATGAGGATGAATCTGTAGTTCACCATACTGCTAGTGTTGGTGATGTGGAGGTATTTTTTATGGTGTTTCCCTATCAAACTTCAGACTTTATGTGGTATACCGATTTTAGGTGCCATAGGCAGATCTGCAATGAACATCTATTACTAACACATCCACAAGGCTCCTTGAGCATAATGTTTTGTCTTATTTTCTTCTTCTTCAGTGCTGCGAGAGCAAAATCTTTATATAATTAAATTGGCTATGTTTGTCTAATATATTCATTTTGTCATACAACTGTCTGGTAATCTTTGCAATTTCTGTTATATGGGTTTTATGTTTCATTGTCATATCTCTATGCAAGATTGAGCATAAATATTGGTTTGTCTGTTTATTTGGCGAATCTTTTAATACAAATATTTGTGAATCTTTAACAAGGATCTGTAGTAAATGCTTTTTAGAAAATATGATGTGCTTTATGTGGGAGGCTTCTAGATATTCCTCCAAGAATTTTTGGTTCTGTGTTTGAAATTGACTAATCCTTCTGTTGTATTAATCCAGCTGGTCATTGGATTCTGCATTGCAAAGTTATTAACCTATTTCAAAACGTATTTGCCTTGTATTGGGGTGTGGGATAATGTCATTTTTCTGTGATACATTGCTTGATGAGACTCATCTTGATGTATTGGTGATTTTTTGCTCCCATTTCTTAATCTATTTATGAAGAATCAAGTGTAACATTATGATAGCCTTGGATCCCACACTGGGTAGGGAGAGGAGGGGGATTTTGGGGCTTATCAAGAGGATGACATCTTCACCTAATAGGCAGATTTTTTGAGCATAAAGTGGGTATCCGTGCGAACTTGATTCTCTACCTGATATCATGCTAAGTGCATATGGGTGAGCCATGCTAAGCACTCCAAGGGGAGAAGGTAGGGTGATGGAGATTGTGATGCGCTATGCTCAAATATAACACACTTTAAGAGCAATTGTAGAAAAGAGGGTTTATTTATTTTATTTTAGGGGATTTTATACATCATGGTTGGTTTGAATTATTGTTTTGGTGTTTTATTTGGGCTTTTACTTGTTATGCCATTTTTAGGGTCTTGCTTTTGATACTATAAATAAGGTATTAGGATTATTATCACTTTTATGCATTGAGAATTCGTCCTTTATTTTTTCCTTTCCTTGATCCTTCTTCTTTCTTCCCCTTTTCCCCTTTTCTTTCTTTTGTCCTGCATCAAATGGTAGATGTGGGGGACAGGGTGGTCTAATCGTGTTGAGGGCTTCTTGGATTTGGATTGGGGGGAATGTCATGGACCACACGTTGGATAAGAAAGGTGGGATTTTGGGGCTTATAAATAGGGATGACAACTTCAACAAGCTGATCTTTTGGGCTGAAGTCCATCTTGCGACAAAAAGTGTGTTGTTTTTGAGTTTTGGGGCAGATAATTATCTGGCTTGCTTTTTTTTTTTTTTGATGATTAAAGCTTCCAATTTCTCTTTGAAAGTATGGTATCTAGCATTTTTATTTGAGTATGATGGCAAATAATTTTGGGTTCTCTGTTTGGACTCGGACTGGCAAGTTTCCATTTCCTTTCTATTTATTCTTGCTTTATGCAATCATGTGTGTCAATCAGGGTCTAAAGACAGCCTTGGCTGATGGCGTGGACAAAGATGAAGCAGATTCAGAAGGACGGACCGCTCTACATTTTGCCTGTGGCTATGGGGAGGTATGATTGTTTCTATGCCATGTATCTTTTTTCTGTGAAACTAACTGCACTCATGAATTTTAAAGATGATTGTTCAGGTCTGAAAATCCACTTTTGCCTAGTTAAATTAGAAAACAATATGCACAATTTAGTGAACTAGGTGTTTACATCTGTGTTATCAGAACTGGACTAGAAGTTAAACCAGTTGAGCGTCTGTTTTTGGTCCCACTAGTTCAGTTATTTGGTCCAACTAGTTTGAATTGGTTAAAAATATGTCACATAAAAATATATATAGTAATAAAATGTGAGTATCAAGAATTGAACTATAAATCTTGATCTAGAAGTATACCTCTTTTATGACTAGTTTACATTCACATAAAAATTTATATAGTAATAAAATGTGAGTATCAAGAATTGAACTATAAATCTTGATCTAGAAGTATACCTCTTTTATCACTAGGTTACATTCCTTAATTGGCCTTTTTATTACATTGGCGCCAATAAAATAAAATTTTAAATTAGAAGTCCACTAGACTGACTGGATTGGCTGAGGTTTGATTCCTGGTTGGATCGGTAGGTCCAGTCTGCTTTTGATAACATTGATTTGTATAGATTACTAGGACATTCCACATGTGGTGATTTTGACACAGGCACTTGCTGTTTAATTTTTCTTGTTTGGTTAATGGATTTATGCCTCAATGAGGATGTGTATGGGAGGAGGTGTTTATAGTTTGAAGATGAATGTATTAAGAAGACAAGCATATCAAGATTTTTTGCACAAACTGTCTGCCTTAGTTCCCCACTCCATCTTCTAATTGTGCTTTAGATTTCTTTTACTTTCTTTCCTAGTTGTTCATGCTTGCCAATGGAAGTGATGTAGAGTAAGAATGGGAAGAAATTAGAAGAAAGAGGCAGGATCCTCTCAAGAGGGGATAGGGGAATGTTTAGGGATGATTATGAGAGAATTCTAGAGTATTAGAAGAGAAGGGAAGAAGTTGAGAAGAATTGAGAAGAATTATAAATAAATCCCAAATTAAGTGTCCCAAAAAAAATGCAAAATAAGTAACCGTAATGTGTGCGTTTGCCTATCGTACTTTCCATCATTCTCCTTGGCTTTGGAAGAAACTTGCCCATGATTTTTGATGTCATTGTTGACCATATTCAAACTTTGTAGTGTATCTTCTTTTACGTTGGCAAAGTTATTAATATAGTCTTCCATGTCGAGTGATTAGGTTGCATTCTCATTGAGATACAAGGCGGCTTGAAATTGTCTCTATAGAGTCTACACAGACTAGAGTGGGCATATTAATGTTGATTCACAAAACTAAATCTAGGGCATAACTTAAGATGTTATGATACTATGTTCGATAATCTCAAATGTGTCAATAATCCCAATCTTTAGCTTTGTCTATTAATGTAATACTTCTTACTTTAGCCAATGTAAAGTATTATCCGCATTAGTCCACTAGATCCTACTAGCATGTAGGGCTTGCACAGTTTCATCCTTTTGGGCCAACTCCCCATCCCAAAAGGCGTCTTACAATGACTTGCCATAGTTCACACTCAAACCTTTGATTTCAAGTTATATTGGTTTTACTCCCAACTTTAGCTAATGTGAAGTATAATTTGCTTTGGCCCACTAGATTTCATTGGTATGTAGAGCCTGCATGGTTGTATACCTTTGGGTCAACTCTCCAACTCAAAAGGCACCTCACAATGACTTGCCACAATTCATACTTTGACATTTGGGGTTTGATTGTGAATTGTCGCAAGTAATTGTGAGGCGCTTTTTGGGTTGGAGAGTTAACTCAAAGGGATAAAATCATGCGAGCTCTGCATGTCAACGAGATTTGTGGATCAAAGTAGACAATACTTCATATTGGCTAGAGTTAAGGGTGCTATAAATGGTATCAAAGCTATTTTTTGGTCATAACCAGTGATTGCAATTTCGAGAATTTTGAGTGAAATTTCACCGAAATTCTCGTTTTGGAACACTGGCGAAATGTTCTTGCTAGAGAATAGTGGGGATTAATTTGTTTAGGTGAAATTCTTGAAAAATTAAGGAAATTATTGAAAATTTTCCCAAAATCTCTAGATAATGCCAAATCTCGCCGAAATTTTCTATATATTGCAATTTCTCAGTGAAATTTTTTCCTAGAAAATGGAATAAAAAGTAGAAACCCTAAGAAGCTACTGTAAAATTTAGAAACACTCTAGCCTCTCCAATACCATTTTTCGAAACCTCCTTTGCTGATTTTTCAAAAAAACAACAACATTCGGGTTGTAGATTGCAAGTTTAGAGTGGAGTTGCAACGCTGTCAACTTCCAATTCATCTCTTTTCCATCCCAAGACAATTTTTCATCTTTAAAATCACAAAAGGAGGTTTCAAAATCCATTTTGGAATGGATTTGCAGTGATTTACAAGGTAAAAATCGACGCATAAGCATCCTACATACCTCCCTTTAGCTAACAGCAACTTGCAACCCCATTATTCCTGTTCAAATCCACCCCATTAGCCTCGAAATCACTGTTGGAGTGGCCAAAATCAACAAAGGAGTGTTCGAAATCCACATTCGAATAGATTGGTTGTGAAACTTGAGCATGTAAGCTGTTGTTCGTGGTTCACGACAGAAGGGGTTCGTCTGTCAGAGGTGCATTTTCGTCCGTTAGTTGCATTTCACCCCATTTGATTCTTAATTAGCAAATTTCACCCCATTTGGGTTATTAATCAACATTTTTTACTCAAATCAGGTTTTTTTTTTCGATTTTTCCTTTAAATTTTTTGGGGCAAATGCATCTATTATATTAATAACCATGATTTATCATCATTTTTTAGTATTTTCTTAATAGATTTTTCATCATATGAATTAAAATGGGTTGTAGATAGGGTTTTCTATTTAAACAATTTCTAAAACATATGAGAAATGAATTTTTAAAAAATTATTTAATTTAAATAATAAAAAATTATTTAACAACAATATTAATTAATTAATTGTCCCTTGTTATATAATTATTTATAGAGTTAGCTTTTAACATATGCACTTATATTTTTATAATTTATGAAAATAAATAGTTTATACTATGATTTTTAAAAATTATAATATCAGAATTGGGGTAGTAAAAATTTATAAAATTACTGATAAAAAGACATGTACAATTAGAATAGTAAATTTACGCATAACTTTTTAGGTATAAAAGGGGTTGGTGTCTTTCTTGTTGATTTTATTTTATGTAACTAATGTTAATTATTCTATAACATTGTTGTTTTTATTTATAGGTTTACTATGTCGAGCTCAAGTATGTTTCCTTTATGTCGTATATGTTGACATTTAAAGTGACATTTTTTGTTCTAAATGTGAATTCAAATTTATCATGATTTATTATGAAGTTTTATGGAAGATTTTCTAATTTTTCTGTATTTTTTATTTTTTTTACATTTTAGCTAAATAGTTCGGCAAAATTTTGAAAATTTCTCTGAAATTAGTGAAAATTTTTCCTTTAGGCGTGGCGAAATTTTTCCTTTCAGCGAAATTACAAACACTAGTCATAGCTACCGTAGGCATATCCTTAAGAATGATAATGTCACAAAAAAAGTTAAGGTTGCATGTGATGCTTTAGGAGTTGGTATTGGAGGTGTTCTAAGTTCTAGGGAGTTAGAGGTTGAATGTTTTAAATGCCATAGCATGGGTCACACTGCATTACATTGTTCTAATTGTACTCTTACAATAGAATTTGAGAAAATTGAGGATTATGATGAAAGAAAAATAGATTGTGTTGTTACTTCATTAGATGAACTTGAAGATCTAGATTTAGAGTTTGATGAAAATTAGTATGATATTGAGCATATAGGTGTTATGAGATATATTCTGTCTATTCCTGATTCTAGGAATGATTGGAAGTTTACAAATAAATTTCATGCATTTTTCACATCTGGTAATGCTGTATGTAAAGTTGTTATCGATGGGGGTCATTCCATAAATGTTGTTTCAAAGGTTGGTGTATCCAGGATAAAATTGAAATTTGAGCTTCATCCTAAACCATATAGAGTGACATGGGTAGATAAATCTACACTACCCTTCCATGAAAGATGTTCGATTCTAATTAAAATTGTAGATTATGAGGACTGGATATGGTATGGTGTTCTTCCAATGGATGTGACTCATATTTTACTTGGTTATCCTTGGTTATTTGATATAAAAGTTGTACACTATGGAAAACATAATGGAAAATTTATTCTTTTGAGGCCAGCCAAACCATCAGTGAGAGAAAAATCTCAAAAGAAAATCTCCTATTGAACCCTCAAAAAAAATTCTTTGCATATTCTGGCTAAAAGAGAATTTGAAAAGGAGAGTAGAGAGTCTGATTTAATGTTGAAGTTGGTAGGAAAGTCGAAGTCCAGTGTTTGCGTAGATGAGTTTGTTGTTCAGTCATTTGAAATTGCGAATCTTTTGAATGAATTTAGGGACTTGGCAAATTTATTTTTCAAGGAGATTATTAGATTGTATGGATTGCAATCTACTATTGTGTCTGATAGTGATGTCTGTTTTGTGAAGCTATTTTTGGAAACTTCCTGGGACTAAACTAAGATTTTCTTCTACTTTTCATCCACAAACTGGTGGTCAAACTGAGACTGTTAACTGATGTTTGGGAGACTTACTTAGATGTTTAGTGGGTGAGCACTTAAGTACCTGGGATTCAGTTTTGTCCATTGCAGAGTTTGCCTATAATAATTCTGTTAATAGATCCACAAGAAAGTCCTTATTTGAGATTATTCAAGGCTTTTTTCCCCATACTTTTATTTATTTTTTAACTTGCTACCCGATACTCGTGTTTCTGCTTCTGTTGACACATTTTCATAGCATGTTGATGATGTTCATACCACTATATGAAGGAAATTTGCACTAAGTAATGAAACTTATAAGCTTATTACTGATTTACACCGTAAGCATCACGAGTTTAATGAAGGTGATTATGTTATGGTTCGTATGCGACTTCAGAGATTTCTTAAAAATTCTTTTAAAAAGTTGCATGCATCAGCTAATGGTTATTTTCGTATTTTACGAAAATTAGTATCAAATGCATATGTTCTTGACTCACTTCCAGATTTAGGAATTAGTCCAACTTGCAATGTGGAAGAGTTGTTTCCTTACAAAGGCACCTTTGAGCCTCCTTTTTTACCTATAGGGATACCACACCAAGGGGGGTTTCTTCAGCTTTGGATTTTGTTCTGATTTTACCCCGAATACAGTTCACACTTACAGATAGGGGTGCAACTTGGGCAGGGTTCAACCCAAACCCAGCCCACCGAACCCAATTTTTCTCAGTTCTCAAACTTAGAATTCTCCAACTAGAACCCGAAGAGACCGGGCTCAACCCGAACCTGATTTGATAACCATCAAAATCGGGTTGACCTGAACCTGAGAAAACCCAAACCCTATTTCTGTATGAATAATATATATATATATATATATATAGACACACACACATCTCACTCTCACAGCCCTAACCTTAAGTCCCGTCCCCGTCCCTCTCTCTACTATGACCCATGAGCGCCTGCTACGCCTGGGCAATTACGCTCCCTTCTTCCTCAATCGCCCGCTGCGCTTGCACCCCTTTCTTCCCCGATCACTTCATACCCGCTGCGCCTGCGCGGCTGCACCCCCTCCTTCCCCGATCGCCTGCTATGCCTACGCCCGCTTTTTCCTTGATTCTCCCTTTCGCCCCTCCCCTTCGCCCCTGCTTTTCTTTCCGTTGTTCCTCATGGAAAATTGAGTTAGGTGTATGCACAATCAATGCTCCCACCACATGTAAAAGGACCTAAAGACACTATTTCTCATGGGGGCCCTTGCGTTGCAGGTGTTCAAAAAATGTACTCCTAGGAATTTGGTTGTACAGGGTACAACCATGCAATTCAATTAGCAATCCTAGTACTTTGATTAATTTCAATCAGCATAGATGTGCCGAATGGTCTAATCGAGGGCTCTCATTAGCAAGAATTTCTAGTTTACCATGGAAGGTGTAGTCCTCTATACCAACGGTTTGGATTTCTTGAATTATCCCCACCATGAAAAGCGAGAATCTGAGCCGTGCCTCTCTATGAAGGGGGCATAATTTGCTTTTCACTCTCTTAGCAGCCCACATGTGCGAATAGACGAATCATGTGGTTGTCGTGCGAGACTTCTAGAAACACTTTACATGGTTCTTATTTATGCGAGAAATCATGCTTTTGGATTGTACGATGTTGGCCAACTATATATTCCTATGATTTAGAGCAATTTGTCCAATAGATGACTCTCAATAACTGAAAATTCTTGACTGACTGCTGAGATCTTTCCATGCGGGGAAAAAACAGAAAAAAGAAACAAAGTCGTCGAAAACATTGGCATAAATCAAGGGTCCATATCACCCAGCCATGTGGATGAATTACAATGCAATGTAAAGTTTGTTTGTTTCAAACTTCAAGTTTTCATGATTGATATATATATATATATATATATATTTGTTTCATCAACCCGAATTCCAATCCGAAACTCAACCTGAGCCCGATTTTCAAAAATAGGGTTAGAGTTGAGGTTTTATAAATAGGGTTAGGGTTGAGGTTTTATAAATAAGGTTAGGGTTAGGGTTAGGCTTGAAGTTTTACAAATAGGGTTAGGGTTAGGGTTGAGGGGAACCCGAGTTTCATGAGCCCGAGTTGCACCCCTACTTACAGATCAAGTTGAAAGTATCCTTCAAAATGAGCTCATTACTTTTTCTTCAGGTAGACTACATAGGTATCTTGTAAAGTGGAGAAACAAACCTGACACTGATGCTACATAATATTCGAAAAGAAACTTCAGGCATCGTACCAAAATTTACTTGATCAATATTATCATACAAACTTTCCAATGGAGCGTTTTTTCAAGTAAGGTAGAATTGATGGGATCATGATGTGTGCCAAATTTGTACTTATTTTAGGCTCAATCGTAACAATTATGGTTGTTTATTTGATTAGGCATTTAGAAGGTATTTTTGTTATTTTAATTGTTATGCATATTTTACGCATATTTTAGGGTTTTGTTTTCAAGTCTATAAATATGGTAGCTTGTATTAGGGTTGATAACACTTTAAGATTAAATACATTGATTGCTTCTTTTGCCCAACTTCTCCCTAAATTCTTTCTTACTTCTCTCTTCCCTTCTTATTCTTGTTAGAGGTTTCTTCCTCTTTCTTCCATTTTCTTCCTACTTGTGTTGCATCAACTATATTCCTTGAATTTGAATAGTAGGATTCATTCTACGTCATGAGAAGTTCATTTCAAAATGTATGAGTAATATTAAAAATCTTTCAACTATATTGAAATCTGATAACACTTCTTTTTCAACGAATAGAAAACTTCATCAACTAAACCATAATTTCACATCTAAATTCTCTCAAATTCTCATGATATCATAATACATATAACATACAACTGTTTAACGGATTAGATCGACTGAAAATCAAATAAAACCTACTTACCTTAATTTCTTCTCCTGCGCCTGCGTTGCCTCTCTCACTCTCTCTCTGCTGCTTCTCGCTGCCATGCTGATAATTTATAAGCGGAGGTCTTCTACTGCCAACTACCTACATTAAATCACACCGCTGCCAACCACCTTGCCCCACTGTAGGGTATCACAGTAATGCCTTGTGAGGTATCTTTTGAGCTGGAAAGTTGGCCCAAAGGGATAAAATTATGCGGGCTTTGTATGCCAACGAGATCCAGTGGGCTAAAGCAGACAGTACTTCACGTTGACTAGAGTTGAGAGTATTACAAATGGTATCAGAGTTACTTTCTAGCTATTGTCACGTGAGTAGATGTGATGGGCTTATATGAGATGTATAGTAAAAAAGATCTTGAATTATGTGTGGTAATACATGTAAGTCATTGTGAGGCACCTTTTGGGATGGAGAATTAGCCTAAGGGTTAAAACTGTGTGGGCTCTGCATGCCAACGGGATTTAGTGGGTCAAATTGGTAATACTTTATATTGACTAGAGTTGGAGGTGTTACAGTTACTAATCCACAGATATCGAGAAATTATTCTGGTTGTTGTTGTTGGTCAGTATCTGTGTTCGGACACATGTTGCCTTGCCCCTAGAATGCCAAATCATCTAACGTAGGGTGTTTAGCCAAGTTGGTTCTGAGTTTTAGTGAATTTTGTGTCACCTGATTGTTTAATGAAAGTGGGCTGAGAATTTAACCTATGGTATTGGTTGGAATGCATTTTGAATATGGCTGTATACTTGTGAGTGGTGTTCTTTCCATCCTAGATCACTATTTGCAATCAGTCATCCACGAATGCAACATGCATATGTTTAGAGCCTGTAGGGTAGGAAGTACTGACCCACACTGTGTTTATGGATAGAGTCGAGATGCTTTTTGCCCTGCTTTTAAGCTTTATTCATTTTTATATAATGCATTTAAACAAGTAACTTGGTTTATCGGTGTTATTTTAGTTGGAATGTGCTCGGGTCCTACTTGAGGCTGGAGCAACTGTGGATGCATTGGACAAGAACAAAAACACAGCACTTCATTATGCTGCTGGGTATGGCAGGAAGGATTGTGTAGCCCTTTTGCTGCAGAATGGCGCTGCTGTGTAAGTTACTAGCAAATTGAGTGTTTCATGAGCTTTTTGGATTGATGATAATTCATAGTGATTAACAGTCTAAATGATGGTATGCTATTTCTATTTTTTATCACCATCCTATTCACACAAATGAAACCAGATTTTGGACCAGCTGGACATGCGATAATGGGTCTTGATTGAAACTGTATGCAGTGGAAATATGGAACATAATGATATTTTTTGGTTTTGGTGCACGTGTATTGCTGCTATCCATATAGATGGAATGATCAATCTTTCAAGCACTGCAGTGTCGATACAGTGGTGATCATCAGTTTTCACGCACCGAATTTTGTACATGCATGTCCTTGTGCCATGAACCAAATCTAGAAGTTTTCAGTTCTAGGTCTTTGATGGACAACCAATAGAATAAGTGGTTATGAACATCATTTTTGTAACCAGCTAGCCAGCCATTATGGGATGGTTGTGGATTTTTAGCAATAAAATAACCTTGCCCAGCTTCGGACACTGCCCCTTGTTTCTTCAGTGTCGATTCTAATGGTTCTGAGTTATTATCCTTGCAGCACTCTGCAAAACATGGATGGAAAGACACCTATCGATGTCGCAAAGCTGAATGATCAGAAAGAGGTGTTGGAGCTGCTTGAGAAGGATGCATTCCTATAGATTATGCAGGTGGGCCGGGTGGGTGGGCCATAGATGAATGGAGGGAGATCTTGGAGTTAGCATCACAGACCTGTGCGGGCTTTGTTTCTGTTGTTTTTGTCCATTTGTTAGATGTTGAAATTTCATTATATCCAATGCAGTAAGTATCCCGTTGAAAGATTTGATGGCCATATTTTGTGTGATAATTTGTGTACCTTATGTTCCTGTTTTCCTGTATTTGACTGAGAAACAGATTGCCAAAACTTACCTTTCAAAATCACACTCTATTGCACAAGTTTTGGCCGAATCAATCAAGCGTTGATCATACACTCTTTATTATTGCTGTTATGATTGTTGGAGACATTTTAGTTTTCCGCTTTATCATCAAATTCATCGACATTACATTGCCTTGTGTTCTTTGTTTGTTTCTTTTTCCGGGGTGTTATCATGGTGTACTAAGATGCAGATACGAATATGGTGAGAGACCAACAAAAATGCGAGAATATTGGGGAAGGCAATCAATTAATGATCATACAATGAATGGGCTAACAATATTTTAAGATCCCAGAAATAACAATGGCTGAAGACAATAATCATAATGGCTTAATCTAGTTTTAAGATTTTAGGGGTATGTGGGAATGATGGTTGGTTTAACAGCGTAAACATCCCAGTTCTGAACTGTGCAAGTTTATGGAGGATTTAAATGTCTGATTTATTTATCGCAAGGTATCCTGCGTTCTATGTCAAGGACGGTTCAAATGTCGACGCGCCGTCCTTGCTGAAGTTCCGTCATATTCCTGCGTCCCACATCGGGAGAGTAGCAAACACTGGCATGCAAGAAGCAACCATAAAGGATGCCTCAACACGCTTTGCCAATCATACCTTTCTCGGCCTTTTGGCTAAGATCAAGTGTAGTATCTGTTCTTATCAGTTTAATATCTGATACGTAGGTCATTGGCCTACATGATATTAAATTAATTTTTCTGGGGTGATGGCCCGCTACAGCAGCTTGCTGCTGGGGACGTCGTGTGTCGCCGCTGCGTTGCACTACAGCAGGGGTCCGGCGCGCCCCTACAAAAACAATCTGAAATTTCTTGTCGACCAAGCTTAGTAGTACAGCCAAGTTTAGAACGAGTACAATTGATCCCGAAGTTAGTTGGTCATCCATTTTGGGCAAGAGCAATTTTGATTCAATGAAAAAGTTGTTTTTCTAGTTCAATAACGAATTAAAATCAAATATTGTGTTCACTAAATTCTCTCCTACTTGTCCGTCATAAAATTATGATACAAACATAATTGATTTTTATGCTACAAACATAATTGAAAAGAAATGTAAAAAAATCCATGTTTGGTGGAAAGAATATTGCTCCTTTAAAACCTATATTATATGTCATGTGTCTATATTCATACACTTCCATTGAGAAACACAGGTAAGAGGGGGGTAAAATTCCAATAATTAAACACCAGAGCTGATTGAAGTTGGACACTTTCCCCCATACTTCAAAACGGTTCCGAAGATAAAAGAAAAAAAAATTATATCACAACCAAACAATAGCTCAAAAATTAGGGGCCGCAATTCTCACGGTTTCCACGGTGCCGGAGGTGGAGGGGGAGTTGGGAACATTGGTGGGATGGCAGAGAAAATGGTGTTCTTGTCAATCCCCGGCTTCTCGCCCGACAGAGACACCAGCGCAGCAACCAATCCAGCGTTGCCTGCAAGCGTTGGCTCTGTGTAGTTGTAGTTGGTACGCACATCGTGGAAGCCATCCTGTCTATCAGGACCAGCAACCATGGCTCCAACAACAGTGTTAGGATTTGGCCTCTTTGCGTCTCTCCATTTATATCCTCCCTTGCAGCTGTACTTGATCCTGTTCTTGGGGATCGACGCACCTCGGTGATGAACTTGTTTTGGGTAGTGATTGCCAAAACCCACCACATAACTCATCTTTCTTGGATTCTTACCAAGAATGTAATCAAGCTGCCAAAACCAGAGCAACTCATGGTCAATGTACTGAGAAAAATTTGATCACAAACATCAATGAATGGTTTCTATATGCTTATGATACAAACCCCCAAGAGAACGAATGGCATTCCAATCCATAGAATGATCCTCTAAGCATGTAATAACTAACCTGTGTCCTGGCGAATTTTCGCAGGTAATCAACGGAGAAGAAATTAGGTCCACAATACCACCCAGGTGTGTCTGCTGCTTCCAGATAATCGCTGTAAACCGAAGCAAGGAATGCTGCATTGACAATGTATTGAAGAGGCTGAGGCCTTCCATGGTTCAATTGTATGAGTCCTCCTGCAACATTGAAATTATGTGGTTTAATTGTGTATGAATACTTGGCTATCATATCTACAATTGGGACAAAAACAGATGTGTATGCTGGCAAACCTTTGGTCCGATTGAAACTTCTGAAATCTGGTAAAAATGAGCACATGACTATGTTGGTTTGGTTGTGGAAAGTTCTCAATATTTCTTCATAAGGATATCCAGGACTCAAGTAAAGTCTCAACCTGCTTAGAAGAACCTGAAAGAGAAATAAGAGTGTCTGTGTTAAACTAGTAGTTGCAAAATGGAAAGTTGTGCATCTATTAGCCATCATGCAAAAACTTAAGCGATAAACAAACTTTATTCAGGTGCTAACAAGAGCTTCAAACATTCAGTGGACCTATAAAATCTTGTCTTTTTGTGATTCAATCATTTTTTCTTCTCATTAGACTTTTTCTGAGACATAAAAGATTCTTGCAAAGCTTAGATAAAAAAATATTGTTGTGACATGGAATAAAAACTAAGGAAACAGCTTTCGGGAATTTTTAAAAGTAGCCATTAAACTAGCCAAGCATTACTGAAGCAGAATGTTGGGTTGTAATTTATACCATGTTCTCAGGGTGATTGTAAAACAAGGCTTGAATCAGACATTATTTTTTAGGGACTCATTGTAGCAATTGGTTATTCGAGATTCACTGTGGCAACTTCTCATCCACTAAGTCAGTCAATAAAAGCAATGAATGGATACTGCTGACTAAAGCAGAATTTATAGTGCATCCAGACTTACTTGAGCACCAGCAAGCTTGTTGTCCCAACTGAAGACGCCATAATCTGGGCCACCCCAAAAGGCGCCGGCATGCTTGGCAAGTTTTGGGTGGGTAGCCAATTGGAGGTAGGTTGAATTTCCTGTAGCATAATACAACCAAGCTGCACCCCACACATACTCATCCCAGTAACTAGTGGAATTATAGAAAATTGATGGTTCAGAGCCATCTGGACTGTATCTGGCTCGTTGATCCCTTGCAAACTGGAACAGTGTCTTGGCACCATGGACAAGCTTCTGCGAGTAGGTCTTGCTGTCCTTGAAGACAATGGAAGCAGAAGCCAAAGCAGCAGCCATTTCAGCGGCCAGATCGGAACAGCTATGGCATTCATATACTGGCCTTGGGTAATCAATATCCTCTGGCCTCATCCAGCAATAATGGTCATTAGGATTAGGTCCCCGTGAAGTGTCACCTACACCAACCTGGCCAAAGAAAATAAGGTGTGAATGTTCAACTCATTGCAATCTTGGCCTTTAGATGTGGGGGAATTTCGGTACAAGTTAAAGAAATCACCTGTGCAGCAACCCTGTCTATGGTATCAGCTGAGGAATTGAAGGTCTTGAGGAAGTAATCAGTTCCCCATTTGATAATCTCCTTGATATGTTTGAGTTCTCCAGCAGCTTCATATTTTGCGCTGTACTCGATCACGCTCCAACTCAACATGGTCATGGCAAAAGATTGAGGAAAGTTGAATTTGATTGCATCACCTGCATCATAATAACCCCCTACCAGACTCCTCCCAATAGCTGCATCAGAGAGCCCATCTTTCATTCCAGAATTCCCTCTCCATGAAACATTGTTATGTTTTGGAAGTGGTCCGGCTACAAGTACAAAAGGAAACAACAAAATGAATGAGATAAATGGCACACAAGCACATGATCAACAGCTGGACTAATAAAATAGGCCTTCAATTACGCTCGCAAGGTGATTAACCGAATAGCAACAGGAAAATGAAGATCAGGCACAGCTGAGTTCCTAAGGGACCAATGGATGCAGTATCTCTGGTCAATTGCAGATGCATGGAAGTCTTGGTAATGATCCACATACAAATGATAATAATGTAAACCGTTATGGGCCTTATGGCTACAGAAATACCTGAAATTCAGAGCATTTTTCTATGCTCTTAATGCCTGAAAAAAATAAAAAAATAAAAGGAACGATTTTTATCCATCAAATTTCTTCTTATTTTCCAATGTCTTCGTGACGAGAATTCGGCAAAAAAACTCTATGCTTAAAGAAGAGAATTGCTAATCATACATATTCGCACCAAATCCGCAATGCAGTCATGAGTGAAGATCTAAGCTTCATATTCACTCAACCAGAAATTCAACCCAACAAGATCCAAAAATTTTCTAATAAAGAGATCTTCGATTGTCCAATTTGGTAACCGGTGTCTCAATAATGATCACGATTTCAGTTTTTTACTAAGATGCATGAAAGAAAAGAGAAAAAGAAAAAACCCACACACAAAAAAAAAAGATGAACAGTCATGAATTATCCCTGCTAAGCAGATCACATACAATTATATCACAAAAAAGTCAAAAAGAAACAATTTTTTAACCAAAATTCAACAGTAAGAGAAGATTTCTTCAATTTCCATATCGTATATAAACAGAATTTAAAAAAAAAAAGGGGGTGGATGGGCTAAGAAGCAGAGAGCATACATCGTTGGGCGTTGAAGAACATGAGCGCCTTGTGCAACGCCAGCGTGTAATTGTCAGGCGGAGGCGGGGGATGGTGGTGGCGAGGCACGGTCTTGACAATGAGGGTGATGAGGCCAGCAAGCAATCCGCAGGCGAGGATGCTGCCAACAGTCCATTTGAAGATCTTGCGGCTGACGATGATGCAGCCCAGATCAACGTACTTCTTCTTCTTCTGGTCAGGTGGGCCGAGCAGCCAGCTCTGCTGCGTCTCGTCCAGCTGCCGGGAGAGCGCGGCTCGGTCCAGGTCCTGGAGATTGCGGCTGCGGTCGTCGTCCGTTGCAGAATCTGCATTGATCTCGAGGGCGCCTCCCCACGGATCTCTACCGAACATACTCATCTTCTCCCTGTCTCTCTCTGTCTGTGGGAGGCTTGTGGGGGAGTTGGATTGGATGGAGGAGGAGAGTGGGGAGGTTTGCTACTCTCTCCTCTCTCTCTTCTTCTGCTCTGCTGTTGTGTTGGTTGGCTCTGTATTTGGGTGGTTAAAGGCAGCGAGGAATTGTGAAAGCAAAGCTATCCCACAACAGTCTCACTCTCTATCCCCATCCATTGCGTATTTTTAGTTTTTATTTGGTATGGAGCAGTGGGTGAGATGGTGTTGGGTGGTGGGCTATCTTTTTCACGTCAGCTTCTCTCGGACTCTTTTCGGCCAAAGCCAGCTCATCTCATTCGTAGCAGCCATACCCGCAGCCAAGCCAACTGAGGGAGCGTGCAAGTGTGTAGAAACAGTAATTATCGTCTTCTCTCTCTGACATTTGGCTGGAAGCTGCTTTCATCGAGGAGTGGCTGTGAAGCTCTCCAATTATGGATTGAGGTGGAAGATTAAGAATTGCCAAACTAACTATAAACCCCCCTCTAAAAACAGTAAAAATGTTGTTAGTTTGGGGTCCAGATGATGTAATCCATTCATCACACTTTTCACTGTTTGTTTGGCCAAGATTTAAAAAGACAAAAAAAAACTCATTTAAAGACTTAAAATGGCCTATGAAATTCGTTTTACCCATTGAAATTCCCTTTCAATGTGTCACCTAACTCGTATCTCATTAAAATATTTGTAATCTTAATTAAAGAAGAGGCACCAAAATGACTTAAGGCTTTGTTTTGCTGCACAGTAAAATTTAGCACTTTTGCAAGAGTGTTGTTGCAAAAAGCGTGTTCAACAAAAGCCATAATTTATAGATTTTGTTTAAACATGGAAAAATTGAGCTTCTACGGTAAGAATAAAGTGCGGTAAAGGAACGTGCCACAAAATGAACTCTCTGTAAAAATAGGTATACACTTCTAAAAGCATTTTAACCCTCACATAATGCGCTGCCCAAATGAAGCCTAATAATTGCCTTGCAAGAAAATTTTGATTTTAACTTGTAAAAAAATAACTTCTCTACCATTTCTTGTGCAGAGTAAATAGATTTAGTAGTAAGATACAATGATTTTGGTTAAAATCTGCTGGAATTGCACAGAGATAAGCACTACAATCCTCGACCCGGTGAAATTTGCGATTCAGTGCGAGTATGAAGTGGGTACAGGGGAAAGCGTATCATACTCTCGTGCGTCGGTGATCACCGACGGTCAGCCTTTTTTGTTTTTTTAATAGTTTCAGGAAATTTGACTCCCGGCCTCGGTACTCTCAGCCCACTCGAAACGCTGCCCATATACTGAGTGCTAAAGCAGCTGGGCCGCACAAAGTCGTAACATTAGCTTACACTTAACTCGATCTATCCATGGTGCGTGGGCGAGACCCTGATGAATAGGTAACTCCAAAATCTAGCAATTCCAAATTTACCTGACACCTTCAATTCCTCGCCCCTTGGTATGTCCGATCTAACTTTCAGATCGTCATCAATATGTGGTTGCACACACTATTGACGGTCTAGATTTCACTGACACCATGAAAAATACAGACATTCATGTGGCAAGCGTACAAATGCGTAATACGTGCACGAATATATTCATTATTCTGATTAAAATACGTAGACATTACCAAGCTGTCGGTGGACTGCTGTTGCTGTTACGCTTGGACCATCTCCATAAACAAAATAAATGGCGGGGATGCTTCCATCGGCTCGGCTCCATGCCGTCGCTTTTTCTGGGCTTCTCAGCTGAAACCATCAGCGTATTTCTAAGTTCTGACAAGTGGGTCCCACTACGATCCATACCTTTGGCTTGTCTTTTGGGATGAGATGATGGGGCATGCGACGCCGAAGGTTTGGTGGGGTTATACCCTTCAGCTGCACCCGACTGCACAGATAACAGCTGTCAAAATTAGGGAATTGTGGGCCCCACTTTTCGGATATCTTAAATGCTGATTATTCGGACATTAACTAACATAGGCGACGGTCCACTTAATTTTTAAGTAGAGAAATTGGAGGAGAGGTGTGGCCCAGAAAGGGCAAGAAGGAAAAATGATGGTGGATCCTAATGGACGTGTAGGTTAGGCAAATGAGATGAAGAAGCGGAGCTAAAGCCTAAGGTATGCCAGGCGAGAGGTGTCGGCAGGCGAGCAGCGAAAAAAGAGCGGGTGGGGCCCAGCACACGGAGGAAGAGGACATCTTCGGTTGGCAACGGGTCGCATGCATGCTCCTACCATCCTCTTTTAAAAAGTGAGTGCCTTGGAAGCAATCGTCTTCCCATGAATTGCCTTCCCACCCGACAACATGTATATATCAACCACTTAATTTCTTCTATTTTGTATACTTCGATCCTCATATAGACGGCTGGGATCAAAGGTGGAGGATTCCCTTTTTTTATTTTTTCTTCCCCAGACACAAATGATTGGCTCGGATCATCTGATCATAGCCGTTCCAGGGAGAGGATATCATTCATATGGTATTGGTTGGATGAGCAGGATCGTCTGATCGAAAGGCGAATTCTAGATCCATCTGGGTGGGAAGGTTGCGTGGCAAGCCACTGCAGGTGGATCGTCGACACCAATCGATCAGCGTTAAAGGTCAGCAATCAAACGTGTGGTGGCATGGAACACACGTTTTGGTGTTGGACCATAGTCAAGTCTTATTAATTACTCCGGTGCACCCACAACACTTTCTCTGGAAGGTTATAATTATTGGCATATGATGGGTTTTAATTTAGTAGGGTTGTTTTGGGACTTAAGATGATTTTTAAAATGAG
>JAYJMB010003155.1:39573-52288 GCA_036873735.1 Pouteria campechiana
TCTCTCTCTCTCTCTCTCTCTCTCTCTCTGTTCTGTAGATGGTAACGAAGCAGTGCCATTTTTTCATCTTTACGATATCTTTTGAGATTAGGCTTGAGATTCCCCCTACATGATTTTGACTGGTTTCTTGAAAGGACATGGGCTTCTAAATTCTAATCCCGTCTGTTTCATCTGCACGATTCTCTTGCTATCATCATCGGTTGGTGCCTTGGGGGCGTTCATTTTTTTTTTTATCTTTTTCCTTTCTAGCTCAGCTCCTCCATTGTCTAACCCGACAATTTATGTTTTGGAACATTCTGTCAACATATGCATGGTCTATGGACTTGGACCAACCTCGTGTTTTGGACCACCTAGCAATGATTGGGCTACATGTGACCTTATAGATATATTTCAGTTATAAATACTCGATCACATGGAATTCTGAACGTGTCAGCCAAACGAAGCTCAATGAATATGATTTATAGACGGTAGAAGCCAACTTGGATCTCTGCTTCAACAGCCTGTATGGTAGATATCGAGTTCATGTGTATGAAAATCCATATTCAAATAAGCCCAAACACAAGTAATTGGAAAAGGAAGCAAGCTGATAATTCTGTTTGGGAAAAGGGAATCAGAAAAAAATTATGGAAAAATGGAATTTAAAAAAAAGAAAAATAGTAATAATATGTGATAGATAATAATAACTGAAATTAAATCCTGCAGGCTGATGCTATCAGGTTGGTGGCATTCATTATATACAAGTTTCCAAAAATAGCAACCTGTAATTGATTAGGTGCATGCATTTAACAAGAAAGAAAATTTGTACAGCAATTTCATTTCATGTCAACAACTTCTCCCTTTTATTATATTGTACACCCATTTGGTGAGGGATTCCTACAATTACTAGGTGGCTTCCTTTCGGACGGCCTAATAATATATAATTTTTTAATGTATCACGCTAATTCTATTTTTTTTCATTATTAAGTAGATTTCTAATTATTATTTCTATTTATTTTTACCTCATTTATTTCATGACTGACACTATTGGTTATATTGCTGACACCATCTTTTTTTTTATTTTTGGTGCTTTTCATTCAACATTTACTTTCCTTTATGATTAGAGAATTGAATTCCGCCATGTAGAAATGACAATTGATAAGTCTAACTTTGGAAGGGTTCCCATTGCACATAAAATTGGGGCCCATTTATATTCAATAGTCAAATTTAATAAAAAAATATAGGGAAAAAATAAAATACTCAAATGGCCATGAGAATTCAATGATGAGGTTTTTTTTTTTTTCACACCTTACATAACCTGATAGAGAGTGATTAGCTCTCAATATTTTATTCAAAGAAGTGAATAAGTGATGTATTTATTGATAGTTGAGTAAATTACATGAGATAAACAGCAAGCACTTGCTAAGACCAATGTGTCGTATAGGCCCTACCAAACAAGTGATAGAAAGCAAAAGCAGCACAGATTGCACAAGAGATCACATTTTGAGAATTGAAATGACGGCTTTGAAAAAAATAAATTAAATTAGTGAACAAGTTGCACGTGGGTTTCTATATTATTTTGTTTCAATATTCTCACCTCTAGAATGTTTATGAAAATCACATAGGTGATGTTTACTTATATTGAAATAAGACAAAAAATTATTGATAACTTTTATTTTTCATATATCTTTTCCATTGTCAATCCTAATCTTTTTACTATTATATTTATTTCTCCACAAGAATCATACTATTTTTTGTTTCATTTCTTTATTTAATCATTATTTCATTATCTGCTAATATAATTTCAACTTTTAATGACATTGTATTCTCTCATTATCTATTAAATCAGCAGTTTTTCTATTCAAATAGCTTACTGAAAACATGATAAAAACATACTTTGAGTTAGTCCTATGGTGGGTCGCAAGACAAAGAAAACCACCAATGATTGAATTTTTATCATGCCTAGGCACATTTTACTTCTCAATCAGGCTAAATAAATAAAGATATTCTTATTGATGATTGATCTCATTTGACAAATATATGATCATGCCCCCATAAGATTATTTCCGTTTTATTGGAATTATTTTTGGGTGGCAGTGGACTGTTTGGCTTGGCTGGCTCTTAAAGTCGTATAGATGTTTTCTTAGGCTAGGCTTGGGCGTGGATGTGTTAAACCTTAAGGCAAATTGGGTGCTTCAACAGAATACTTGAACTTTATATAATAATTTTATTTTATTTTTATTGTTACTAATATTATTATTTTTACCTCGACCCTTCGTGGCTCGAAAATAGAGTTAAACTTGGATCACTCATTATTCATGATGCACCCTATATATAAATCAACGTTCAATTACATAATTTTTAATGTGATGGATGGCATATAAATGTGGAGAGATTTACGAAACATGCTGACACATATGGTTACTTCGATTCATTCAATCTAGACCATTCTACCTCATGAATAAGTTGTGGGCTCTCTAGATCATCTAGAACTAGGCCCGGGTTGCATTTTGTAGTCTAGTTGCTTGAAAAAGTCCGGATCCAGCTTTAGGTTGCTTTGTATTTTATCAGATATACGCATTTTTAATCATGATTCTTCCACGCGGATGAATGATTCTTCAAGATTTATGATAATTTAAATGCCTCAATCAATTTAGTAGATTTTATATATTTTCAAATATTATAGTTTACTTACTTTTGATTAAAATTAATTTTAAGTATTTTAGGTATATACATGATGTTAAATATAATGTCGGGCTTAAATCTCATTCAAAAATACCATGATTGTCTCAAAATAAAGCAATGATTTTATTGAGATTAAACCTTATCAAATTGCGGCCCATAAAACATAAGAAAAAGCTACCATTTATTTATTTATAGAATGCATTTAAAGATAGAGTAATTAAACAATATGTTGTGCAGGATAAGATAAATATTCTTAATGATCTAACTTATATATATATATATATATATAATGTGATAGGCATGCATATGACTTACTGTTGTGGTTCACTATAATTATGAAATGATCTAATATTTTATTTATTCAAATTGTATAAAACGAAAAAGGTTTAATGAATGGATCTGATGTCAACGTAACTGCCGAATCTGATGCTATAAACAGAAGTAATATCGCTGATGACCAGTTCGTCTTAAGCAGATTAAAGGGTCAATCTATGTGCAGTCAGTGGATGCTTTGATTTCTTCGCTTCATTCTATATGGGTAACTATGTTGCTACCTTATATATACGAAAAATAAATTAAATTGTTGGTTCATATTGTGATATCGATACAATAACTCATAAAAATAGGGCTTTTGACATAAAGTTTTGTAACTTTATAATCTTTGGCTTTGTAAGTTTAAAATTTTGTATATTATGGCTTAAAATTTCAGGTACGATTTGTATTTTATGGCCTAAGATTTAAAATAAATTGACTTGAGTTGTGATAATGATTTCTTAAAAAAATACTTTGGCAAAGCTAATTTGCTCAAATCTTTTTTATGTGAACTTTTCATTTGAATTTATTATTATCTTTTGAATATATCAAAATCAATCATATTGTTTATTTAAATACATTTGACTATAAATAAAAGATGGTCATAATTAAAAATTCAGGTGTACCAAAGTAACAAACGCCATTTAGAGCCACATAACTTAATATTTTTCAATATGGTCCAGTCAAGATTCTAATAAAAATAATTTTTGAGACTATATTAAGCATATGAAATAAGTATAATAGTTGACTTTTATTTAATTGAAACATTATGGTGGGCTTGAAAATGGAAAGATTAAATAGAAAATTTTGATGAGGGAGATAGATTTTACTGAAATATTAAACTTAGAACTTTCTACATCAAATTTTCTGATTCTTTGATTTTTAATATTATAAATTATAGTCTAAAATTTCGAATAAATTGCATACAATGTTCCAACTAAAGCTCATCAATTCCGGCGTAACACACTAACATTCCATCCATGAGGGTTTTGGGTGCTCTTGGTTTAACCTCCCATCTGTTATGGCCTGCAAGCTTTCTCGATCTTCTTTTTGGTTTTGTTTATGATTGACACCCATATGCAAACAGCCATCAGCAAAATAAATACAGTTACAAACGTTAGATACAAAACGTGTCTTCCTCTACAGCTTTGTCCCTACATTCAATCCTGGTCAGATTGGAAGAATAGCCTTACTCTCCCATTTGGAGTGGTGTAAAACGTCCAAAGATGGATGTAGTGGCGGGCAAGTCGAGGCAGCATGAGGACGGGGAGTGGATTCGGTGAGAAATGAGAACGATATCCCGACCGTGCATGGGATCAGCTCAAAACACGAATGAGCTCTACATCGATTTTTATACGGATCCCACTGTACATAATATTCTAAATATAATTTAATTTATTATTATTAAAAATCATTGAAATCAGATATTCAGGTGGGCCAAGTCGTATAAAAATTCTTAAAATTATATATTAATTAGGAAAATCAGATCATGGCTCACTTAAAATTATGTAAAAATTATTTTTATAGTGAAAAAATATATTTAATGATTTATATAATAAGTATAATATAATATCTATTACGTATTATCCAGAAGTAATTTCAACCATTAAAAGGGCCACATTATAGTTTAGATTCCAGCACGCGCGACCAATCGAAGCCTAAGGCTACTCTCCCAATCCGCGCGATTACCCTTCTTCTTGTGCTGTCACTGGCAGGCATTGACGAAAACTGAAAAACGTCAGCCTATCTGCCTCGTTACAAACGCCCAAAAGATGGTTATCTTCGCACACATGTTAAACGCGCCCATTTTTATCATGCTAAACACACGTGTTAAAAAATCCAATTATTGGGAAAATAAAAAATAATAAAAATATAAATATAAATAATAATTTTAAAAAAGAATTCATTCAGGATAAGTAAGATAAATATAGGCATTCTACTTTGCCCAAACACACGCTATTATGCAGCACTCTAATTACCTAACCTGTTTGGGTAAGCCGTGATGCATTTTAGCTAAATGGTTCAATTTGCATAAAAAGGCACATTTCAGTAATGGATTAACTGATTTTAGCTTTAGATTTTTTTGGGAACCCACCATAATATTTTTTATATGACATAAGCTGATATAACTATGAATTTAATTAAATCACTGAAAATCATTTTAATAAGAGGTATATGAATAAATAAAATTATGCGAAAATTATAAAAATTACTTAGATTAATTTGCTCAGACGTTAAGTTGTCATAAATTTTGTAAAATCGTTCATCGATGTAATGAAATAGCTCACCGGTTCAATTGGTCAACTGGCCCAAGATAAATTAAGCTTTGAATCCTTAAAGAGGCTTAATAAAAAGGTTGTAGGCTTTACCACTTAAATTGGCATGATAAGTATGCAAATAACTTGCAAAATAAATCAAAAATAGAAATAGTCAAACAGGCGAAGGAAGCTGCCCGTTGGGGTTTTCAAAACATTGGCTGCATGTGCATGTCCGCGCACTCATGGGATTAGAAAATTACAGGAGGTCGGTATATGAAGGAGGAGGTGTCCTCATGCAGAGTTATTGATAGAGAGTGGAGGAGATAACTAGGAGACCATCAGAAGCAAGAATAGCAGTTAGTCTCTGGCGGACGAACTAGCGCCACACTTTCTACATGCCGACGGCTAGCCCATGGACACCCATGCTGCTGCTGCTGATCATCTTTGTAACGGCGGGGTTCGTTTACAGTGTCACAGGCTTTACTGACGCCCAAGACAGTAAGCCTCAAGCTTCTTCCTTTCTTGTTTAGTTTGCGATATTGGATAAGGTTAGGTTCTTCTATAACTGTGCTATAATAGTTGGGAACTGATCACTTTTGAACCGGCTCTTAAGAGAGGAACTGATTAAAGTGAGGCCTATCAGGATGATTTTCTAAAATCCATTTCATTTATGGTGTTTAATAAAATATATTTATGTAGAAATAAGATAATCATTTTGATAAAAGCATTAGGTGGGCTACTAAATTTCAATCAATTTTATAATAAATACAAATCCATTGAAATTCTTACTTTTCATATGCCTTATTTATATCTTTGATTAAAATAATTTTAAGTATCATGATTAAATGAATAATCACAGCTACCATGAATGGGATGGATTTAAAAAAAAAACATCCTAATAAGCCCAAAATGAACCGGTTCCTCAAAACACATTTGAGGAACTGGTTTTAAGAGATCAGTTCCTCTAATTGTTAGGTGCTCTCAATGAGCTAATCACTTGTACTTTTACAGTAACCTATGCAAACTTGTGTATCATTTGTTAATCTGCGAACGAATAAAGAAGCCCGGATTCGATTTTTTATATTTGCTGAGATGACTCAATAGATTGCAGAGGAGTAATTTTCTGCAACTTGAAAGGCCAAGCTAAGTTCATCAAGGTTCAAGTGATGTCCATGGATGGGCCCTCACATAAACGTTTGTGAATTTGATCCAAGATAGCTGATGCAAACTAGTGTTTCTGTTTTATTGTTGATTTTGTGCAATTACAATGTAGTCAGCTAATTAAACCAATACGAAAAATATTATTTCTTGTATTATGCCAATTTGTTAGCAAAGGAGATGATGAACATTGAAAAAGGAATTACGACAAACACAGTGAACCTACTAACAGACAGGTATTTGAATTTTGCAGCTGTTGCGCTCCGCTCTCTAAAGGACAAGTGGAAAAACACCCCTCCGAGCTGGGGAAAGTCGAATGATCCCTGCGGTTCGGGATGGGAAGGAGTCACCTGCAACAATGCTAGGGTTACGGAGTTGTGTGTGTCTGATTGTTAACATGCTCATCTTCTCAGATGCTTAACTCCCTTGATCTCTTAAAAACCTCATACTCTATGTTTTCAGGAGATTATCATCCAGGGGGCTCCAAGGCGCACTAGCTGATGAAATTGGACATCTCACAGAATTGAGAACTTTGTAAGTTTTCTTCTTTCAAAATCTTTCTTTATATCTTTTTTCTTTTTTATGTGCTGCCGTTGCAGGTAGCGTTGTCATTGAATGTAATGATAAGAGGACGTTAAGGATCCAACGCAAGGTTGATTGCTATATGCGTATACTTTTATAATTTCCTTCTTTATAAGAAAATATTACATAGCTGAAGAAATAAACATTACATGATGAAAGATTTTCCTCAGGTAAAAATAAGATAGATTCTCTCTTTATCTTTTTAATAGTTAAATTTGTTTTTCCATCTTTAATTAACTCCCATTTTTCCACAGTAAAATTTATCCTTTTTGCATAATTAATATAATGTTTTGTTTTCATCCATTCTTTCATTGCATTAGTTTGCTGGCATTAGATATCCATTCCCTGTTGCACATGTTTTGATAAAAGCCCAAGGGCAAACAGCTTTTTAAGAATCGAACATATTAGAAACTTAACCAACCAAGTATTGGGGCCAAAGATAAAAACAAACAAAAAAAATGTTTCAAGTATTCTACCGTTTGATATTTACTTGATGCTTCTTTCTCAATGCAGGGATTTGTCTTTTAACAAAGGTTTGACTGGGTCTCTTTTCCCAAGCTTAGGGAATCTCACAAAGCTGACAATCCTGTAAGATCTTATATAACTGGTACGTTAGATGAAATTAAGGATCATCTTTACATGCACTTAACTAACAGTACTATTACGTCATTTGACGTCTCCCTCAGAATTCTGCAAGGTTGCAGCTTCAATGGCAACATCCCAGATGAATTAGGAAACCTAGCACAGCTCAGTTTCCTGTTAAGTCTCATAACAAACCTTCAATCTGATATAGGTCATGTTTTCAAACATCACTACAACCAACCAACAGGTTCTGATTTCTATGGAATCTCCTTTTCAGCGCTCTCAACTCAAACAACTTCACTGGCGAAATACCTGCTTCATTGGGTAGACTTTCTAACCTTTACTGGTTGGACCTGGCCGCAAATCAGCTGACTGGAGTTCTGCCCGTCTCTACATCGAACACCCCTGGTTTGGACCAGCTTCTACAGGCAAAGCATTTGTGAGTGCTCCTCTGTTCCACGTCATCCTCTCAAAAGAGAGTGAAAATCCCATCTAGGATCAAATTGAATATAAGGTATTTAATGGATATCACCACTGGCTAACGATGTTTAAGATCTACGCACTTGGCCAGCCATTTGAACAAGAACCAGTTAACGGGTAACATTCCAGAAAAGCTTTTCAGCTCCAACATGGTGCTAATACATCTGTAAGATAACTCCTTCCCTCTACAATAGTGTTTCCTTCATCTCCAACTGCGTATTTTCATCAGTTCTTTGCTTCTCTGTCTTCAGGCTACTTGATGGAAATCGATTCACTGGAAATATTCCAAGCACACTAGGACTAGTGCAGCACCTTGAGGTTATGTGAGTGGCTTTGAACCATATGCACAGCTTTCTCATTCATTGCCCAAAGTTCGTTCTCAATATATATTTGCTTTTCTGCAATTTCCAATTCCATATGAATCACATTTCTTTTCTTTTTTGTTTGTCAGTCGGCTTGACGGGAATTTGCTAAGTGGTCAAGTGCCTTCCAATATCAACAATCTTAGATCTCTCAACGAACTGTAAGAAGCATTCCTTCGACTAAGAACAAAATTTCCACCAGCTGTGTTTGGTTAATTATGCCAGCTTCCCTAATATGACTCCACCACCTCTCTCTCTCTCTCTCTCTCTCAGGAATCTAGCCAGCAATGATCTCTCAGGTCCAGTGCCTGACCTGACTGTAATGAACGCCCTCAATTACGTGTAAGAAGTTTACATACTTACTCCTATACGTTATAAAGAAATTTCATCCTGAAAGATATTTCTTCTATTCCTTTTAACCATGTGAAGGATGATATGATTTGCCTTTGCAGGGACTTGAGCAACAATTCCTTCGAATCATCAACAATCCCAAAGTGGTTCACCACCATACCGTCTCTGACAGGCATGTGAGTGTCCCCAGTATACTTAGAGCTTTGTATAAGCATCATTTTCCTTGCATTAGCCCATTTCCCTCATAACTCTCACTGGGAAGATGTTGCCAGAGTCATGGAATTCGGAAAACTTGAAGGGCCAGTACCAACGAGCCTGCTCACCATGCCACAACTAGTGGAAGTGTAAGTGCCCATCTAGAAATTTAGGAATCTTTAAAGTAAGGAAGAGAAAACAAGGGATTTTTTATCCTATCATACCAACTTGATTCATGAAACTTGTGACAGGAGGCTGATGAACAACTCAATCAATGGGACTCTTGACATGAGCGACAATGTCAGCAAGCAGCTGCAACTAATCGATTTGCAAAACAACCAAATTTCAGCTGTTAAATTGGGCACCCAACATCCAAATACTCTACAGTAAGTGCATAGCCACAAGACAGTTTTTGTTCTTCTTCTGATTGATTACGTTTCTTTACTGCCTGTTCCTTAATTATCCTCATGGCTTCGTTTTTGCAATCCTCGTTGGGCAGACTTCTTGGAAACCCAGTGTGTGAGCAGCTGCCAAATCTCACGTACTGCCAGTCAAAACAACAAAGGGCAATTCCCTACTCCACTAATCTAGCTAGCTGTGGTGGGAAGACTTGCCCAGCTGATCAAAAGCTCAACCCCGGCAGTTGCGATTGTGCTTACCCGTATGAAGGGACTCTATATTTCCGAGCTCCTTTATTCCGCGACTTGTCCAACAGCACCATATTCCAGGCACTTGAAATGCGCTTGTGGACGGCGCTTGGTCTGAGTCCTCATTCAGTTTCTCTTCAAAACCCTTTCTTCAACGCGGATGAATACCTTCAGCTGCAGTTACAGCTCTTCTCATCAATTGGGAAGAACTTCAACCGAACAACCGTTCAGAAAATTGGACTTGAACTAACCAGCCAAACATTCAAGCCGCCACAAGAGTTTGGACCATACTACTTTGTTGCTCTTCCATACACTTTACCTGCAGGTACAGATTTCCTTCTCTTCTTTGTGATGGAATGTGGATGGTTTCCCTCTCATAACAGGTTGAAAAATGACACAGGTGGAAGTGGAGGGAACTCGATGATGATCAGGCCATCCTCACCTTAGTCCTTGGCAGAAACCTTGATGATTCACAAGAGGTCCTGCCACCCAATAGTCTCGTTTTTATCAAGAATAAATAAAGGTTCCAACTATAGAGGGCCACATTTGGAATTCGATAAAAGAATGTTAATTCTATTTTTCTGTTCTTTATCTTTGAAAGAGAGAGAAAAAAAGTTGTAGGATAACAACACTTGATTTCTTGTAGATCCTTCCTATGGATGTACTTAATCCATACTAAGTCACCTAACTTCAGTCCATAATGAGTAATAAACATGGCGGTTTTCTTATCGAATTTTATTTATCCACCCAATGTTGTCCATTTGCACCAGGATGTAGTTCGTGGAAGCCTTGTCATTTTTCATTCTTTTTTTTCATTTATAAAAGTACTCAGGAATTTTACTGAATATTTCAGAATCGCAGATGCACGTACGTAATTTAAAATATTGCAATTAATCCATATAAATTTAATAAAATTTGCAGATAAGTATACATATACCAACCAGTAAACACCACGTCACTGTCTACTTCAATCGTACTTGATATTTTGAAACTTCCGTATATTAGTTTACGAGACAAAAATAAAATATCATGGGATATCGTAACAAATCTAGTATAGGGTCCCTTAATATTAAGTATCTTTGCAATATATTGGGTTGAATATGAACTTAATCTTGGTCATTTATAAATTTGTAATGACTCAATTAGACAAAATAATAAAAAAGGATACCGTTCAAATGCATGATGTGGCCTACTTGACTGAGGATCGGATGTGATACGTAACCTAAGATTAATTGTTGCATCTGGTCTGTGAATCAAGTGAGTCACACCATACATGCAAGTAATCTTCTTTATTTTAGCTGAGGGCTCCACTCCTGAAGAATCAAATATTCTGAATAAAAACCCCTACAGTGAGTAGTAGAGAACTCCAGAGGGCTGGACCAAAAAGAATAGGCCAGAAGAAAGCCACGATCCAGCGGGAGAATGGCCTGGCTGGCACGCATCAGCAATGCCCATTCCCTCAAATGCACAACTAATTAAGCATTAGCTGATATTTAGTTTTCTTGAGAAAAAGATGATTATGTCCAATGGCTCATAATTAGTAAATATGCGTGCCTTTTAAGTCGGAATGCCCAACTAATTAAGATTTAGCTGACACCTGCTTGTGAAAATTTGATGATAATATCTAATGGATTATTACTGTTTACTAGTAAATATGCGGGCTTTGCAAGTTGGAAATTAGGAATATGGTATATAAGATCACTCTATTTTAATAATGACTTTCTATTGTTTCCTCTAAAAGTTATTTATTTTATTTTTATTCATTTTATTTTCATTCATTATTCTTTTTCTATCATATTAATTTCTTCCATTTTTTTCAAAATTTATCTTTTCTACTCTTTTCCTTTCCTTTTCCATTTTTTTTTAAAAAATAGGCCCTAGGTTTTTAGTAATCTTTTAATGGAGCATGGCATTTTTCAAATTTACTTCTGTTACTTTTGCATAGAAGACCCTCTCATTCTATTATTCCAGCTTTTGCAGTTATAAATTTGCATTTTTTTACCCAATATATAAATATATGCTTTGATTAGTGGCTATTATACAATGATAGTCATCAATGTAAGTATCCTTTGATCAGATGTTATACAATGATGGTCATGGATGTTAACTGAGAGTAACTTTGTCTTTTGATTAATAACATTAGATTTCTCTTCACATGATAAATATGACAGAAAAACAGTTTTAAATTTATTTTTTATATCTTTTATTTAAGCCAATTTAGGTATGTTGAATAAAAATTTAAAGTAAAAAAAAACTATTTATAAGTCGTGTTGAGGGGTATTTTGTTCATTTTAAGCAAAAATAATATCATTACGATATATTTACAAACAAATTGTAATAAGCAAATTTAAAAATAAGAAATTTTATGTAAAATTTTAAAAATTTAGAGGTTGATTTACAAATATCTCTTGTGCAATACAACCCCAAATATTTTTACATAACTTAGGAAAAAAATTCTTAATAAATAGGCCTATTACTTGAAAAAAAACTCTAACTCAAGATATTATAAATTATCTTTTGACTTAGAACCATTAGTTAATCGAACAGGGAATTCGTTAAGTCATGGAAAGATAAACAATATTGGAATTAACATCGGGTCTTGATTATTGTGTTTGGTCCAGGGTTATGAGAACCAAATAGGACCACCTAGTCAAACTGGTCAGTTGAGTCCAGTCTAGCTTGGTTTGGTCAAATAATAAATTTTTTATTTTAATAATATTAATAAAATAAAAAATAAATTAAAATAGTATAGTATTATAGCAAAAGATTTATTTATTTAGATTAATATCTATGGTTTAAATAGTTCATTTGGTTGAATTGGTTAATCAAATATGTTACACTATGAACGGGGCACCGGACCGAGTCTAGTCACGATAACGCTCGTTTAGCGTACCATTCGTGGACGGGGAACTTAAACGGCCACTTCTAGCGACGAAGCAGCTTACGGAACTGAAAAGTAGTTTCTAAATCGAGTGATGCCATTTTATTTTATTTTTTACACTAAATTTCACTTCACATTTTTTATTCCAAATGTACAGAAGATTAAAAAGACAGAAATAAATTCTTAAAAAGTAAAGAATAAGAGTATTAAATGAAAAAATAAGTATAATATTTAAAAATTAGAGGT
>JAYJMB010003156.1:0-14416 GCA_036873735.1 Pouteria campechiana
TTTGCATTTGTCACAAGTGCTATTTGAACTTGAAGAGTCAAAACTATAAGAGTAGTATGAGTTTACCTCTATCTCCATCTCCATTATGCATTGCTCTTTGATGGTGATTTGATTTGTTGACTCATTCTCAAATTGGGCCATGCAGCATATTCTTGCGAGTTGTCCAAATTCTTTGTCACCTTTCTTACTCGAACTAGTCTCTGATGATTCTTCATCATTCATGTACATTCCTCTGGCCTAGTTTCTTGAGGACTTCTTGAAGTATTTCTTTTTTCTATCATCCTTCTCATTCATATTTACTTGTTCTTCATTAAGACATTTAGGAGACATGTGTCCTATCCCATCACATCTATAGTATGTAGGTTGATCCTTCCTTCTTTCAGCCATTTTCTTTTGTTGTCTAGGCTATCTCCTTGAAGAGCTGCCTTTGCTGCTTCTTACAAACTTTCTAAAATTTCTAACCAACATGGCCATATCATCTTCAGATTATGATGTCGGATAACTACTGCTTTCTTTGGTCACTTTTAGAGCAATACTTTTCTTTGGCTTGGCCAACTCCTCTCTTTTATTCTTAATCAGCCCATGTCACATCAATGAACTGATAAGATCAACCACCAGAAGAGTGTTTAGACCCTTTGCTTCCACTATTGCTATAATCTTTTGGTTCCATGATTTTGGTAATGCATCAATTAGTATTTTCATCACCTATTTAGAGTATGTAACTTCTTTTGCTAAACCTTTCAAAGTATTAGTAGCTTTAGAAAAATGAACATACATGTCAAATATACTTTCTCCTTCCTTCATCCTAAAGGTTTCTAGTTCTTCTATCAACATATTTCTTCTAGTTCCCTTAACTTGTGAAGAACCTTTATAAATAGACACTAATTTATCCTAGATTCTTTTTATAGTGGTACAAGAGGATACTCTATCAAACTCAAATGAAGATAGTCTACAAAATAAAGAGTTCATAGCCTTTGCATTATTTTGGACTGAGGTGGCTTCCTTTTTGGTCCATGCATTTGCTTCAGTAGTGCGAAGAGTGGTTCGAATTTTAATAGCCTTCCAAGATTCCATATCATTGGCTATAATAAATTGCTTCATCCTTAACTTCCAGTAAGCAAAGTTGGTTCCATCAAATAGGGGTGGCTAGGTAGACAATTGCTCCTCAGTGAATATTTGTAATGAGGATGATAGGTTTGTCATTGGATCACTACAAGTGTTTATATAGTCAGCTCTGATACCACTTTTTGATCCCAAAGGTTTGGCTAAATACCAAGAGGGGAGGGGTGAATTGGGTACTTTAAAAATTATTTCTCAACTCCTTTAGGATTAATCGTCCCTCTAACAATCAATCACTCAATCAACAAATAAGCAAGTAAGTAAATGAACATAATGATTTTTATAGTGGTTTGGGTAAACACTCTACTCCACTCTTCTAAGAACACTATTCTCTTAGTGTCTTAGGTTCCACTATTTTCAATAGTAGAAATACAATAGTGCTCCCAATACTCTTCTAGATTTTAGCTCTAGGGAGCGTATTCACAGTACTCCCATCATTCTTCTAGATTCTAGCTCTAGGGGGTGTATTCACAATGCTCGCAACACTTTTCTAGATTTTAGCTCTAGGGGCATGAATAAATAACTCTTGTCAACACTCAGACAGTCACAACTCTTCTTGAGTCTAGTCACAACTACTAGCTCAAGGAATTTTACAAGGAATGAATATCAAAAGTTTAAGCACAAGAATTTCTTAGTAAGCCAGGAGAAGGTTTCTGAAAATTGAATATAGAAGTAATGATCTTCCCAAAGGTAGTTAAGAGCCTTTAAAAAAAGTTGAGGAAGGTTTGAATGCAAGGCTCTTGACTCTTAAAGGATTGCAAAAGGTTTTGCTCAGATCAGTAAATGCTCTTAAGAGGATTTTGAATGATTTTCTCAATACTTTATTAGTTCCTCCTAGTCCAATGATGCTTCATTTATAGCTGCATTAAATTCTAGTCATTGGTGGTGGTGAGCTTTATTAATGAAGAAGATGTTCTGATTAGCATATTTTAAATTCTCTGACTTCTACTTAATCCTCATATGTTGGAATGCCAGTGGCGCCGACCTTGGAGAAGATGATTTCTGGTTTCTCAATAAGCTCTGGGTGAGGTATTACTGTAATGACTGTCTCTTTCATCAATAGTGAAAGATTGTAATTAATGATGAGCGAAGACCAATGATTTGTTCTGACCGTTGCTCATCTTTTACTTATGATAGACAAAGTATCTGTCAAGTTATCCATAAGATAAAGTTCCTTTGTCTTTGTCTTTCATAAGTAGCAGATGAATCACCCTTTCTATTGTTGCTAGATGAATCATTCGTTCAAGTGTTGTCTTGTGATTTGTCTATTGCACCATCGAAGCACAAATGCCTTGTTGCTTCAGTGCTTTGTCTATTGGGTTTGTCTATTGAATTGTATAAGCACGAATGTCTAGTTTCTTCAATGCTTTGTCTGATGAGTTATTTGTTGTGAGTGACAGACTATGCTTTAAGGCACAGATGAAATTTCCTCACGGCTTTGTTATTGTGAATTTTGTTACATAAAATAGACAAATTCAATTTGAACAAATGAACTTGTTTGCTTTATAATACAATCCTTACTTCTTTCGCTTTGTCTGTTGACAGTAGACAATCATTGGTTCACTTGTGATTGATGAAGTCTCTGCTCTGTCATATGATTCTTGCTTCTCCACTTTGTCTATTGATGGCAGATGAAGTTTTATTCTATTGGAAGATCTTTACTCCTTCCACATTTTTTTATTCTCATTAGACAACCATTGTCTTAACTATGACTTGCTTATTATAGATGAAGTCTATTGTATGCATATTGTCTTGCATCCAACAAAAACATAATCTTCTAATTTGATAGTCGAATGGAAATAGCCGAGTACTTTTCACTTATGCTTTATCTGTTATGATACTTCATCTTTTACTTCTTTACTTGCTAAAGCCTTATCTCCATGGAATATATTTTCTATGCTCATTTTTCTTTAAGACCTACAACTTGATTCTGTATGCTAAAATCTTGATAAAAACCATTAGTATATAATCTTTAATCAAGTTTTATTATCATTGAAACTATACATTTATGTCAACAACCCTAATATGTAAAAAACTCAAATTAAACATTAACAATGAGGCTTACCTTCAAATCCATGCATGGCTCCCTCTCTAGTACATGAATCCAGCCTCAATCTTCATAAACCCATCACCTTTCATAGCAAAACGAAATTCTCCACCATTTTTCACCATCTAATCCAGAAAATTTAGGCTAGATGAAATGATGAGGGGATTAGTCATTTGACTTTACTTGTTTCCTAGCTAATCAAATAAGAAATGGACGCATAAAGGGTTAGGGCAAGGGTTTGGAGCGAGAGAGAAAATAAGGCATCAAATGAAACAAAAAATGGGTTGAACAACCCTTTACATTGCACCCACTGACACTGGTGCTGTGGTGCCAGAATTTCTAGCCGTCCTTCTCCATTTTCTTAAGTGGTGTTGTAGTGCCAGATTGGGGGCTGCTGCATAAGATTCTGCTACTCCCCTTTTTCACATTTTTACTTTGTGTCTCCTCCACTTTGATACCTTGCTTCTCCACCTTCTTTTAGCCATGATTTGTCTACATTTTAATGACATAAAATAGATATTAAATGGGCTTCATATATTGATATAATTCTATGTAACTTATATACACTTTCTTATATGCTAACCCATGTTCTTCACACTGTATAAAATCATGTACAATTGATCCTAATATGATAACTCAAAAAAGTTTCTTTAGTTTAATAGACTCAAATCATATAACCATTTTACACAACAACATTTAACTCATGGGCATTTCATATGTACTTATATCATTTCATTTCCAATGTGTTCCTGTACCTAATGTCCTAAACAATGGCTTTACAATAATTCCTCTACCTCAATTTGTCCTTAAAAAATTTTAGCCCCTACTTTCAACATCCTGGGTGTTACATTCTGTCACACCTAGCCTTGGGGCCTATTCATTTTCCCATTACTTTGAAATTTTCTTATTTCTAAGGAAAATTTCCTTCCTAAAATCTCAGAGTCTACCATGAATTATGATTATTTATACCTAGCATGCATTAATCATATAGAATTGAAATTTTAAAAATCATAAAATAATGACATCAACCACAAAACTCACACCCACACCCATAGGTACCTGCCCAAGAATGGAACTGAATCATGATGGCTATATTTATCCTTGGAATCATACCATTCCATCTACAATATCATAAATAGATACCATGATATACCATTACAATTCATTAGGGTCTTAGGGTTAATTTTCCTCTCCTCAATTCATCTCTTTCTCAATTACATTAGAAACAACTCAAGTATTCAAGTACCAAATTACTAAAATTAACACCCTGGGTGTTATAAACTCCTCCCCTTACAAAAAGCTTCATTCTTGAAACTTTAAACATCATTCTCAAACTATTGATCAAAATAATTCAGTTCAATAATTTAGTTCAACCATATTAGAATCTACTATCAATCAACACGTAAGAATATACCAATTCATCGTTCTTAATCATAACGCACACACCAATGCATTTTGAAATACTCGGGCAAATTATCTTTTACAACACTCAATCATATCCATGGAATCTATCAAATGGTATTAAATGTTCAAGACATATAATTCATTATAGTATGCATTCACTCTTTATTTACATACATAAACCCACAAAACACATTTGATGAAGCCGTTTACCCAGATAACATCTGGTAATTACACTATAATCAATGAAATTAATCAAATATCCAACTTAGGGCTTTCACAACCATACACAAATGGAACTACCATCATAGTGCCAATACAAACAGTAACAAAAATTTCTATGACTATTCAAGTCTAATCAACTCTACTCATGTATGGATCATTATCACCTCTATCTCAGCACCTATGTATCCACACCAAATTTTTTAGTTATCCACTGTATCTTGCCTTATACAAGCCAGTATCATGCTCAGGAGGATACGAACTAAGTAGACTCAGCCACAAACTAAATGGCCTTAGCCATCAATCAAGTGGATGCAGCCACAACCCAAGTGGACTCAGCCATAAACCAAATGGACTCAACTTCCTTACAACGTCATTGTGTTCCGGTCCATCCCTTCAATTTGGCTACAAATGTTGCAGAATCCATGATCACATGGTATTCCACCTTCATTGCAACCCAAAGATTGCAAGTTTTCATCCACACCTACTAAATAAGTATAGGAGTCTCACATAATAGGCTGATCAGGCCTCTTTGCCATTACAGGCGGCATCACCAAACAAAGCCCTTTCAGGGGCGAGATCCTGAATAACTAAGTAAGCCATCCCGATAGGCACCCAAACCCAAATCCACACAATCATATTCTAGCAGATATCCAACCCTCAAATAAATATCAATTCTTATTCTAAGAGGCATCCAAATCTAATCATATAGTTTAGCCATGTGTCCAAGCCTCAATCAAATAACCAAATATCCAAACCTCAAACAAATAACCAAATGTCTACATCTCATTTAAAAAGCCAAACCAAAGCATCCAAACTTAATTACATATTAATTATACTCCAACTAGTATCCAAATCCAAGCATACAATTGAACCTTAGTTTATGAAACATTCCTAATCTTAGCATGCATCCAATTCTCATTGACATAGCTAAACTCAAACTCATACTAAATTACATCATTAAACCTAAGTATGAGCTTTAATTTAGTGCATTGTACATCCCACGTATACAAAATTTATTTAAACAAATGCATCAATCAATCAACCTAGACTCATAGCAACATTAAATGTCAATCAACATACAGAAATATGCCAATTCATAATTCTCAACCACAATACACATAATGTTTCAATACAAATCATAGCATATATAACCATTCTTTGATCATAATATTTATAAACAAGAAGGGCTTAAGAAGACATTTGGCAATACATGGGCATGTCATCATTTCCAATTAGGATACATAAAATACTTTATTCAATCACAAGGCGCACAAGAAAATTTATTCAAGAAAACATAAGCATACTGGTGGTCGAATTATAATTCCTCGCAAGTGCACGAGTGTATAACAACACAGTGTGCTTAGCAAGGGTTTATCCCATAGAGAACTATCAAATTGATTCAATTATGTCTAGTTACTAAAACTAAGTTACCTTAAATCAACAAGATAAATTATAGACTAAATGAATAAAAGTTCAATGTAACATAGCAAAAACAATGACATTGAGTAATGTAAAATAAAATTCAGGTTGTAAGATGTAACACTTGGGGGTATTAATTTATGGATCATTGTTAAAAATTTGATGTTTGATTCATGAAATTAGCGAATTGAAAATTTGAGTGTACGCATGAGCATTTGTGGAAATTGGGATGAAATGGTTTAACTATATGTGACATGCCCAAGAACTTAAAGTGATCATATCAATTAGGTGCAATAATTATATGTTTTAAATTATAATTATTAAACTCAAATGTTGAGTATTTTTATAATTGATTAATGAAAAAATTATGATTTTAATACATGAGAAAATGCATGAGAAGTTTGGAAAATTTTGTGACATGATGCAAATTTGTGTTGGAAATTAATGTGTATATATTTCAATAATTACATGGTGTTATTTCTAATTATGCAAGTGAATTATTGTGTTTTTGTGATCACCATTTATGTGGAAAAATCATGTAAAAATAATTGGAAAATAATGAAATTAAATAAAGGAGAAATAGAGAAAAACCATAAGAGCATAAGTGTATATTAAGAAAATGTTGAATTTGAAAAAGGGGTCATTTGTGATCCCTTCTTGATATGAATAATGGAATAATTCAAAACTTTAGTCAACATGAGAGTTGTAGAACATTAAATAATCTTTCTAACTAATCACAAATCACATAATTTAGATAGCATATGAGAAAGTTATGATCAATGCACTGAAACTGCTATATATGGATAAAAATTATCGAAATTACCAAGTTGGGTCAATTTATTTAACTTTTTGATATAAATGGGGGCTGATTTGGAAAATGTGAGCAACATAAAAGTTTTATCCCTTGATGTTATATTTCTAACTCAGCAAAAATCATACAATTTGGTCATCTTACAAAAATCTTATCCTTAATTTACTCATACTATCTAAAGCTAACAATTTTTGGGTGCGCAATGCAAGGTGTGCTTGCAAAGCACTAAAAATCATGAATTTTAAAGGGCTTTTTAGACCTTTGTTCTTAATTTTTCTCCCCTATTTCCCCACACCCCTAGACATGAAATTCCATCATTTATACACCTAGTTTCTTGAAATTTTAGCTTGAAAGTCATAATATCTCCATGGGAAATCATGAGTTTTGGCTTAAAAACCAACTTTATTATTGTTTGCATATGGTTTCATGGTTGGAAACCCTAAGGGACATGATTCATGGCTTCCTTTGAAACTTTTGCAGTGGGAAATGGATGGAAAGGGAAGGCTATGCATGAATCTTAAGGTAAATCTCAATTTCTCTAACTGATTTCATATTTTCTATTTGTTAGGATTTATACCAATCCATGAACAGTAACATTGAGGGAAAAATGAGATGAATTGATGCAAATTCATGGAGGAAATTGGATAATACATGTTTTATGATGTTTTGGCATGAATTTGACTTGGAAAAATGTGGTTTTGTAGCTACCTCTCCTATGAACAGTGCACCGTATTGAATTAACCATCTATTAGGACATGATTACTGCACTAATCCATCTTTTTATTGATTAATTAGATGTTAGATATGTTAATTAATGAGGGTATGTAATGAGGAAGTTATTATATAATGATTCATGGTGCAAAAGTTGTACATGAACCCTCTGATGAAATGTTTGTGCTTGGAATCAAACATCCATTTGAATGTAATTAGGGTATTTAACCATCTGTTTCATGGTTAATTAATTAGTAAGGATATGAATTCATGAGAATATGTAATGGAAATTTCATTAAACCTTGATTTAAATTGCTTGAAGAGTGATTTTGAGAGATACACATGAGTTGTTGCAAGAATCCATATGAGAGAAGTGTATCAGTGCATGGGCAGCCTATGTGATTGATTTGGAGCTTAAATAATTAAATTATGTTGTTGTTGTAATATTTAATATACCAGAAATAGATTATAGTTGATGACAATCAAATTAGGTTGAGATACATAGTTGAAAATCTCATTTTACTGATGTACCTAACATGTTTGATGAAATGTCCCATTGGAATCTAAGTAAGATTAAAACACCATATGGTAGCCCCTAAATACCCATTCCTTGGACCTTAAGATGGGGTAATTGATGCATTACATAGATGGATGAGAAGGGACTAATTGGTAGCCCATTAGAGTAATTAAATTGCAATATGTGCAGTTAAAGTGCACTTGAAACATGATCCATAAAATGGGCAACCACATGGGTGCATTAGAGTGCAAATCAAACTTTAAATGCATGGGGAAAGCAATTCCCAATTTGGAAAACTTGTCAATAGATTTTTAGACATGTAAATATGATATTTATATGACTTGAATGAGTTGTAAAATTTAGAATGTTGTGACTAAGGAATACTATCCTTATGATGGCTTAACTAGAGTTGTTTGTGCTGAGATTAACCACCCTACATTACATTCATTACTGATTTTAAACTTTGGAATATGTAGGGGCTATTAGGTGATCATTTGGATGAGTACTAAGCCTAATTGGATTGTTACTAAGGTTAAATACATATGATATGTGTAGGATCCATTAAGCACAATATGAGATATAGAGCTCAAAGATAAGAATTATAGAACTGATCATCATTAAGGTAAGTAGACTGTTCTTGTATGATTGCTTGATTGAATGAGGATAGCAGTTGTCTCATGGCTTTATGTGATAATATGTATATATGTGAATGTATGAACTGAAAGGGTTGTGATTATCCCCTATTTTGTATATGGATATGTATGAATGAATGGGGATAATGGATATCCCATAAATTTGAATTGTAATATACATGTATATGTATTAAAGAGATAGTGTGTATCCCACTTGTTGTGTACATGTATGTTTATAGGGATGGCAGATATCCCATAATGTACGTGAATGTATGATTCAGTAGGAATAGAGATTATCCCAAAATCTTTCTTTATGAGATCTATGTTCTTAATTGGAATGTTAGGGTTTGTAAACATTCCAGAATCTAATTATGTGATTGGGATTGCTGAGTATCCCAAAAGATATAGTTTGCCTATGTATTTATCCACTGTGAAATGAGATTATGATATGTATATTGTATTGTAATTTTCACTTGACACATTGAGAATTTGAGTTGGATTTGGTGTGGCTATTCCTGGATGGCATAGATGTGATGTACAGGCCTGTGGTACTATATTTATTTTGGATTGGATTGGGAGGCCTTACGGATCCTTGGTTTCATGTATGGTTTTGATTATGTTAATTATGGAATGGATTTATATGTGTGGAAAATGATTAGGGATGCTTGATGGATCCCTTGTTGTGGATTATGGTTTTCTTTTATGTAATCTACTTACTGAGTTTGTTTTGACTTGCCCCTTTATTTTATATTTTAGCTAGCAAGTCAAGTACAGGAGTCGAGCAAGACATTATTCATGTTGATATGATAGAATTGGGATTGGAATCCCATTGTGTATGTATAATTGTATTTAGTGAATTCAATTGATGTAATTGAAATATGTCATAATGAGTCATGGATGGATGTTATAATATCATTGCCATCACAATATGGCTATGATCCTGGGGAGCCTATGGGTGAGTGCTAAAATTTGTTAATATTGTATTTGTGAATTATAATTGAGAAAATGTATTGCATTATGTCATGTATGACTGTACAGGTTTGGATAACCCTATTTTTAGGGGATACTCTATCCATTTTTCTATAAAAAATAATCAAGTAATAAAATGAACAAGTGTGTATAATTATGATACTGTTTGAAGAATGGTTGTACAAATGTGGATACTTAATATTTCAGAGGAGGCTCTGCTAGATTTTTGGTAGAATTCCTTCCCTAGAATATAAGATGGTAGCATCCTGCATCGGCCTAGTATGACATTGTCAAAATGCATAGGCTGGGGTTGCGGGGTGTTACAGGTGATATCAAAGCTTTGTTTCTCTAATATCAGGATGGTGTGGTATATGATAAGTGCCAGAATCATGATGGCAAAGGTTATTAGAAGGAAATAGGAAATGATATCCCTAATATAAGTCTATGGACTATGGATACATGGGAGGATGTTAGCCTATGGTGGTGAATTGATATGGTAATGCATAGCTGATGTTAATGCTAATGTCTAGAATAATGTTATGATAGCACAAAGATGACTTCATTATACATTACCTTAGTTTTATATAATTGCTATGATTAGATTAGCGCAGTGGAAGCAAGGGGGTGCCCATATGTCCACCGTATGAATCTTTGAATGTTAATTCTTATAGTGTATGTGAATAATGAAATCGTGAAGTTTCATGGATAGGTTTTGGAAACAGGTCTCTGTTTCATTATTTGATTGCTTTATGATGGAATCCTTGGATTCTTTAGGTTGATATGGTGATCTGAGCCCTAGTTGGTTGGTTGATTGATTTCACTGGACATGGCAAGTTATAGCCTAAGTCCCAGATGTGTATCCGAGTAAATGACCCTCATTATATATGCTTTATTGAGTTATGTATTTAACTTGAAAGTGAATGAAATTTGTAATGAATGGTATGTCATGAACCTTACTTGCCATTTGATGGATTCCATGGATTTAATGGATTGTTGTAATGTTGGCATGGCCTTGTATTGTCAAATAACTGATTGTATTCCTATTGTTTATTTTTGCTTATAGTAGTAAGATGAATTTATCGAAATCTGGTGAATACGCATTCCATGATAGTCTATCATGAGGCATGATAGTAAAATGTGTATCTCACAGTTGCTTATGAGCACTGTGATTGAATGAATTGTTATGTGTGTCACGATTGGGAATGATGAACGAATGTATTTCTGTATATTGAATTCTACTATGTTCCATTGAGTTGCTTGTTTGATGGAAAGTAATGAATTGAATGTTTAATTCTATGCATGGGCTACTTATTACAGTAATATCATCTATGATATGAGGTGCCTTGACAGAGCACAAATACTTGTGTCTAGCCTGGATTTGAGATACTTTTTGTTAGAGCACGATTACTTATGTCCGGCTTTGTCATCGGGGTATGATTACTTGTGTCTAGCCCAATTTGAGATGCTTTTTATCAAAGCACAATTGCTTGTGTTTGGCTTTGTCATTGAGGTTTGATTGCTTGTGTCCAACCTTGACTAGAGATCAAACAATCAACACCCTTGGGGTGACAGTAATAAATGATTAGAAAGCCACAACTTGCGTGATGTATCATGTGGATACAGATCCGCAATGTGTGAAATAAAGCTTAAAATTAATGCATAGCACAATCAATATGTTTATGAATTGGGTGAATATTCAAAGTGGACTGGGGATCACTTCAGTATGACTCGAGGATTCATATCAGTTTTAGGGATATTCATCATCCATATATCTCATACATTCACATAAGCACATATCATAATAACATATCATGGGATAACTATTATCCCCATCCAATTACATAGTTAAACAAGGACAGCCTACTTACCTCATGATGAGTCCACTTATAGTCCTCATATCCTTTAATTTGGTTTCCCTTCTATAGTCAGATAACCCTACACATATATCCTATATCGCATACATTATTTACATATACATCCATAAGCCATGGTAACTCTAAATAAATCAATTTAGATTAAATAAACTTAAGTCATAAGTGTCAACCGTTCCTTACAAACATCTATATCTCATTTTAATGTTTATTTTACGTCTCAAGTGCATAAGTGTACTTTATCATTAGCCCCAAAGCTATTTAATACCCTTTGTAACTATTCATACATCATATATTTTATTACACTGAGTTATCATCTTGTTCATAGTTAATCACAAGCCATAATTAGCATAATCAATTTCATAGAGTTTCTCTCTAAACCATTTCATCAAAAAGCTTGTAAGCATCATTTAATTACAAAGTTTTCAACTGCATGGGTTAGGGGCATTTCACTCCCAATTACATATTATCAATCCATAACATTTGTAACTGTGAATTCAATGTAACAACATGTTGGTCATGCTTAGAACTCAATTAAACTAGGCATAATTATGTTTTACACAAAAAAACCTAATGTTTAGTATTCACATGCTACTGTTCACAGCCATAGACAAGGATAAATCTCATTTCATCAAGTTTAAATGATGCTAACACATCATAAATCATAGATTAATCACTTTTCCCATCTATTGACATGATTTAATATCAAATTCACAATTAGGGTGTTATTGTTCACGGACGGGTTACTGCATAATCATCATTTTTTTTCAAATCCAAATCACACCAAAAGCATTATAAATCATGTGCTAATCATTTTCCCCATAAAATTTAACACAAAATACATGCAAATCCCCAATTTTTACTATTCACAAAATGGGTTCCAAACCCTAGCAAATGCAAAACATGAGATTTGTTAACGAAATTGATATTTACCTTAAGATTCATGCATGGCCTTCCATCTTCCATCAATTGTCACTTCAAATCTTCATGAATTGGGCATAGCTCATGTCCAAAAGGGTTCCCATCCGAGAAAACATGCCCAAACAATGAGGAAGTGGGGTTTCAATCCATGAATCCATGATTCCCTATGGAAATATTATGCTTTCTTAACTAAAATCTCAAGAAAATAGGCTAAAGAGGGGCAGGTTTTCTGTGGTTGGATGTAGGAACCAATGCAAAAGATAAAGGAAGAAGAAGAATAGAAAAATGGGCCAAATTTGGGTTTATATCTGGCTAAATCGTGGCCCGCGGCCTGCATCCCACAATTATCAGATATACTAATAGTAGATTAATGATATCTCTCTCATACGATATCCAAATGACATGATTTTTGAGGCATTTGAAATATAGATTTGAGGAATACAACTTTCATGTTAACAACTTTTTCCAAATCATCCTACAAATATGTTAACAATTTAATTAAAGTAGCCCATCATGTTATTTTTAGCAATTTCTAGCATCTGGAGCAATTTTAGTTTATTAACCATAATATTTTCATTTTATATCCAAATAATATAATTTTTTATTTGTTACAAAGATAATTTCAAGATATATGACTTTTATATTAAACTAATTTTCAAATTAAGTCCAAATATATGTCAAAATTTGAGCATAAATAATCTTATTTTTAATTTTAGCATTTTCTTAAAATACACTAGTGCTCTTTTTGATTTTTTCATATTTATTTTAATTATTTTTCCACATTTTTCACCCACATTTTATACATAATTTAAGACATAAAAATCATAAAAAATTTCCTCATATAATTAAGAAAAAAATTTACATAATTACTCAAGCCCATTCACATAAAATTTTACATGTGTATATTAAATTCAGCATGCACCATTTTATCCCAGTTTCACAAATTCTCCTTCACAAAATTAATATTTCAATTTGTTCACTATATGAAATATAAAATCACTACTTTTCAACAATATTCCATAATTTAACACCACCGAGTATTACAAACCACACCCCTTACAAAAATTTTCATCCTCAAAACTTTAAATATCAATTGATCTCCTCAATTCACAATTCAACTTATCCACGAACTCCTGATACTCTACAAAAGATGTGACTTAGTCAAATTTTCAATATACTCAAGTTAACATAACATCATAAAAACTAATAGTTTTACTCTTAATTAACTCAAGATAATGGGTATCTTTTATATCATATATCTGATTGCTCAGTCATATTAGCATACTTTCTCATCCAAGGCATTCAACATGCCAATATAATGTAATCATAATAAACTCTTCCATTTTATCCATATGGGCATAAGCTTTACTCATGAAAGTTGAACTAGCTTCACTCATTTCATGATCACTTAGAGCAAGAGATATCTATCCCTCTATCCATCTATTCTCTTGGTGTTATTGCTACACCAATTTCATAACATACAATTATATACAGTTAAGCACATATACAATTGGCCCAACCCAAGGCCATACACATGATGCATAATATACCATACATGTCATCTACACAACCTATTCATGGGATCATAGCATGCTTACAAGCATGCTCACATACAAATTTATACACGATACTCAATATAATGTTGTCACACTGGCATTCACTATTAAGCAACAATGCTTATAAATATCACAAACATCATACAGGCATTTCTCAGTCATACATGTTTATAATCACTTTTACATATAGTCTTATAATAAGGCCTTTTATAATTAC
>JAYJMB010003157.1:0-14415 GCA_036873735.1 Pouteria campechiana
ATATTTAGGAATCAAATAGGTGCAAAAGATGAAGTATTAGGAGAATAAAATATGACATTTTGCATTCTCATCAGTTGTCAATTATATGGATCTACTCAGAGCTGATTTGTTTGTTATTTATAAGAGACAATCTAGGATTTGATCAGATGAAGTCTATAGACAAACTATGGCTAAATCTCTATGATACATCATGATGAGTAGAAGCCAATTATACCAAATATCATTGACTACACTCTCTGATCAAGCTTTCATTTGAAGTAGATTCTATTAAACAAACTGAACAAATTGAGCTTAGCTAAAGATGGAAAGAAATTCAAAAGAAACTAGTCTTCACTTTGATAAAGGTTGCAACTTTTAGACGCTGTGTCCCTTCAGGCTTAATGGGTATCTTTCCAAAATAATTAAAGAGTCAGTCATGAAGAAATGTCTTTATCCAGTGTTTACCAAAACCAGAAAGGCATTTTCTTTAAGTACAATATTGCAAGCTTTCCAGCTACAATGAGTTTATCAAGAAGATAGCTTTTCAATGGGAGAAATTCAGAATAGTCTTCAACATTCAAAGAAAGCCAACTACCTCCAATGGACAAAATTTTCTAAAGCAAGATAAAGGTAGTGTAGTATCAATGAGGAAGGAGCTAAGAGAAAATTAAAAATAAAGCTTAAACTAGTAATATCTCTCAATCAGACAATGTTTCCTTCTAGATAATCAATCTCCACTACACTGATATACAATGAGCCTAAAAGATCTATCTTAATCTTATATCTAGAGTATTTATATCTAATATTCTTTAATGAACTATCATTTTATATGTACCTAAACTCTATACAAATCAGCCTAGTAAAAGAGGCAATATAGCTTGCAAAATGAGTGTTGTTAATCAGCTATGTGAGTTTGTGGTGAGCTCAACAAAACCATATTGTATGAGTTGTTGGTGAGCTTTGGATAATCAATATGTTTGCTGGTGATCTTCAAAACTAGTAACTTTCCTGGTGAGCTCGTGAAACTAGAAGAGTGCTGGGAGTACTATATTTATACCCTCTGGAACTGGAATCCAGAAGAGTGTTAGGAATACTATTTATGCTTCCTAGAGTAGGAATCTAGAAGAAGTGCTTGGAGCACTTTTGTATGTCCATTATATAGGATATAGTGGAACCTAAGGCATAATGAGTGTGTGCTCTTGGAAGAGTGAAACTAGGGACAGGTTCCCAAACCAATATAAAACTTTTTGTGTGTATTGTCTGCTTAATTGTTTTACTTTGTATATAATTGTCTTATCATCACATTTCACATATCACTACACACACAATTACCTGCCTAAAATAAAAATGATTAAGAGAATCTAAATCTAAAAGTGAAGCGGTAATTATGATCAAACGAATAGATATGAAAATCACATATGTGTTGCATCACTACTTCACTTAGCTCATTAATTTTTTATTTGGCCATAATTTTTATATGCTCAATTCAACCCTCCCCTCTTGAGCTATCTACTATATGAGACCAATACTTGCTGTACTTAGAAGTTCTTAAGAATAACCCAAGAAACAATATCAAGGCTTACAGAATTAATCCAGAAGAAAATTCTGAAGTCAGAATCTTCTTAGAAGACATTCAGAAACAAGACAAAAATACAACAAAAGAAGTCAAGAATGTCAGAAGTAAAATTTGACCCTCAGAGTTAAATTAGAAGAATTATTCCACATTCAAAAGAACCTCAAAAAGAATATCAAGGCATGCCGAATTATGCTAGAAGAATTTTTAGCATGTTAGAAGCAACTCAAGATTCTGACATAATACTCAAAAGATAGTCAGAAGTAACTTAGAAGCCTTCTAAGAGGCGTCTTCAAGAAATCAAGAGTCAAAAAAAAATATCAGAAGCAAAATACAATCTTCATAGGTATATCAAAAGTCACTTAGAAGCTCTTTAGAAGCTTAGATATGACTATTGAAGGATAAATCAATGCACAAAAAATCTGAAGATAATACTACCAAGAAACCACTTATCACAGAAATTCTTAAAAACCACTTCGGAAATTATGCTAAGCTATGGATCAAATGTAAGAAGTTTTGGGTGCTTCATTCAAAAATTTTGAAGCCCAACCAAATGCAAAAGTCGTTACCAACTCTGCCTAACAAATTTGAAAATGGTGCTAAAGGTTGCAACGGCTAAATCTTTTCAAAGCCCATAAAAAGATGATTAATGCAACACTTAATAATATCCAAGAACACACTGGAAATCATCTAATTAAAAAAGAGCATTCACAATCTCCCATCATTCAACTCCAACTGCTACAATACTATCAAAGTATTCAAAGCCTCTAAAGCTAGATCTGTGTCAACTTCAAAAGGAGTTTCAATCTAATCTCATTGCATACTTTATTTATTTAATTGAGTTTTAATTTTTATACAAGTTTGCCTAAGTAAGAGTTTATAAAATTTTCTGGTTAGCTTGGAAAATCGGTAAGTTAGTTGGTGAGCTTCAAAACTAATATTTAAAAGTTTTTGTTAAGCTTGAAAAACCAATAAATTATTGGTGAGCTTGTAAAACCAACAAGTGTTTAGTGAAACCTAAGATCAATAGAGGAGACTAACCAAGATAAGTGGAGTAGGAACGCAGGAAGGGCCAAACCACTATAAAAATATTATGTGTATGTGCTGTGAGTTCTACTTTCTTTTCTATGAAGCACATCCCTTAAGTTATTGTCCAAATTTTTAAAAGCTCAATTCATCTCCCCCTTTCTTGAGCTACCATCCAGTTAGGGACCAACGACATAATCACATTACCCTAATAAATCCAAGGATTTTGTCACAAACCAATTAAGGAAGTAGAATTGAAATTAGTTTTCAACACCTATTTCTAAAACTTCATAGTTTCATTATTTCAATTTCACATACACTATAAGAAATAATATTCAAACACTTAATTTCGGTGCACATATGGGCACCACCATGCTTCCGCTGCACCACTCTGACACAGCAAGTATACGCCACTTGTATAAATAATCATTTCAGTCATACTTATGCTATCACAACACTATACTAGTCATTACCATTAATACCACCTATACATCATCACATCACTTCACAATTATCATTACATACCTTTCTTTTTTTGTCTCATGACATTAGTTTGCTAAAACTCTTAAGCTAATATTTTCCCATGTTCACATGGATTCATCGACTTGTATTGACATGTTATTTCCTATTTCCTTCCAATAACCATTACCATCATGATTATGGGGCTTATCACTCTTGCTTTTAGAAGATCCAATAACTATGGTACCATTCTTTAATGCCCCACTTAGGGGCCTATGCGTTTTACCTTAACCCATAATTTTCTCATTTTACAAGACATATTCTGCCTAAAATCTGGTAGAGTTAACCCTAAAATATTAGGATCTACACTTGTGCAATCATTAATTATATAAATTTATAATTTTCATAATCATAAAATAATGACATAAACCATTAAACAAACCCTCAACTCACCCACAGCTGCCCAAGACCAAAATGAAGCATGATGGCATACACATCACTGTGATCATACAACCATACACAATATCATGAATAATTTGTTATGACATGCCACTACATCCCTTTTATACATCAATTGAAATCTTAAATATAAGTATACAATTCCATTATAGAATTACAATTTGAAATTATTATACCACGAGAAGGGTATCTTCAGATCTTGCTCTCCAAGCCCAATCCATAGTTGGGATTATTTAGCTCACCTATTAACTAAACAAATTAAAAATAAGGAGGCATGAATCCTGGGTGAACTCAGTAAGTAGGCACTTAGTAAATAATAATTAATCTAAAAATAGTATAAGTTATACTAAACCATGAATATAAATATAATGACCATTTTGTCAGGGTGTCAAAGAATCATGAATACAATGCAAACATCTCATCTTAAGATGTAAAACACAACATACATAAAGTCATACCAATGCAATCATACCATGAGACTTAAGCCCTCATTATGCCAACATATATTCTATGCCATTTAGGCATATAATATCACACTATACCATATAGGCATAAACATACCATGGCATATGTTGGTTCTCAAAGTATGGCTTAACCCAAAAGGGGAGGGGTGAATTGGGTTTATAAAAATTCATTACTTAACCCCTATTATACCATATTCCTCTTTTCATGATTGTGTGTGGTGCATTGTAATATAAATAATAAAAATAGTAAAGTGCATGAAAGATAAAACAAGCAAGCAAACACTACACAGACAATATAATTTGTATAGTGGTTCAGGAACCCGTTCCTACATCCACTCTTCTAAGAGCACAAACTCATTGTGCCTTGGGTTTCACTCTATCCCATATAATGGAAATATAATAGTGCTCCCAGCACTTTTAGATTCCAACTCTAGGGGGTAAATAGTGTTCCCAACACTCTTCTAGTTTCACGTGCCCACTAGGAAACTCACTAGTTTCAAAGATCACTAGCAAACTTGATAGTTTTCTAAAGACCACCAATAACTCTCTGATTTTCATATTAACTAGAAAACTATTATAATTTACAAAGTGTTACAATGAAGTACAGGGGAAGATAAAATCTTTTACAGTCTAGTAATACAAAAGGATTTTCCCAAAATATAAGGACAATAGCCAATAAGAATATAAAGGTTTGAGCTCAAGAATAGATAACTGAAGGTTTAAGTTCTTGGCCATGGGTGGAAGGATTTGCATAAGGTTAAGCTTATTTGAAATATCTTCCTACATCACCTTTGAATTGTCTCATCTCTTTTCCTTAAATTGCTCCCTTGAAAACATGGTCGTTGGAAGAAGATGAGCTTCATTAAATGTAGAGACGAAAGTAGATGAGTAAGAAATAAATGTAGAAGACCATTCTGATAATCTCCCATTTGAAAATGTCATCTTCTAATTAATTCTTATATGCTTAGAGCTATTTTATAGTGCCAACCTTGACATAGAAGATGGTGAATAGCTGGTTTAGGCAACTAACGAATGAGGAGATACTATAGCTTTGACTTTTTTCATGGCTTTGGAAAGAAGACAATGAATTCTAATATATTTAGCTGCTCCACTTTGACCAATGCTTTATTGCATTTGTATGAAGTAAGTATTAGATAAGATGTCTTTTCAGTTGGATAGACTCTCTTTGTCTCCTTCTTTATCCATAGTTAATACTAGACGAAGTTAGGCTTCTTCATTTTTAAATAATTGTGTTTTGCTCTACGAACTTCTTTTTCCATCTATTGCCTTTTCATTATCCATTCAAATAAGATGAGATTTTGAATAGAGTATTCAGATTGACATCTTTGAGCATATTTCAAAATCTCTATAACTTAAACTTTCTGAAATGTGGTAGATGGTTAGAACAACTATCTACAGTCCTACACTTCAAAATTTAAATGGGTTCTTGATGTTTGATTCTTGTTTAACACTTAGAACACTCAATCATTTTATTCTCCCTTAATGGATTATCTATTTTTACAATCTAGAAAGGTTTTGGACCGCTTGGAAGAATATTATTGCAAAATCTAGCTGTTGCAGAGTGTTGAATTTCTAATATTTGAAAATAGCAAATTTTCACTATAGCATGTTACTGTAGCTGCATTATGTAGCACTGCTTTGTCTAAAGTAGTAGATGAATTAGCTAGCTTTATTTGCCGATTTTGTAGCATGTTACTATAGCGGATCACCCTAGTAGCATTTTGTCTATTATTTGTCTAAAGTATCAGGCGAATATCTTTGTCTGTTAGTACTGTAATAGTGTCATTATAGTAGACTACTGTAGCACCGCATCGCTTCATTTGTTACTTTGTTTGCTGGTAGCCTTTAGCTTTGTCTGTCATACAATAGCAGGTTACTTTAGCAATTTATCTGTTGACTTCATCTGCAAATTCGTTTGTTACTTCGTCTGCTAATTTGTCTTTAGCTTTACTTAGTCTTCCACTTTAGATAATTCACTTCTTCTTCCACTTCCACTTAGCCTGGCATTGTAGCAATACTATAGCATTTTACTATAGCAAAATTACTGTAGCAAAAATTACTGTAGCAGTAAACCTGCACTTAGAAATTTTTACACTTTTGCCATATTGTTAACTTGACATTTTTCATTATAAATCAAAATACATCTATCCATATATAATATACATTAGTTAGAGTATGGCTAAATCATTTAAGCATAATTTCTTTTTCATCTAAAGAATATCCTCTATGAAGCATCCCCACATGATTTTCAAATGATGTAGATCATGGATAAATCACATATTGTATTTTTCAATGAAAGCTTAAAGTGATAACTTCATCAAGCACATGATATATCTATGATCCAACATATAATAAACAAGGTTAATGCACTATGGATCATAATGACTTCTTCATTCTCTAAAATAATTTATGTAATATGCTTGCATTCAAAATGTTACAATAATGATTATTCATGCCAAGCATATTTATCTTCATTTTAGCTTTCTAAACTAAAATCATCATTAATATCAAGTCTTAAGACAAGTTTTATTGTCATCAAAATTATACAATAATCCTAACATTCTCACCGTTTTTGACGATAACAAAACTTGAAGACTTGTGACATTTAAAGGTCATGCTAATGAGCTACTAGCAAACTCCCCCTATCTAATTGGAATGTGTAATCCTATTGAGTTTGATAAAGATAGTTCATGACATATGATTCTGTTCTTCTCTTAGATGCAAGTCATGATAATCATCTTTCCTAATACCATCTATCATCCTAATTTCTTAAACAAGTCTCTCATCATTTTTCTCCCTCGTTTTGTTAGTATTAAAAAGGTGTATAAAATTAATGGAATATGTCTCTCCTTTAATAGCTAGAAGATAAGATAGGTAAATGCAATCAGAATCATAGTATGGAATCATTACTTTCATCCAAAATGTTCTACTATCCTTTATTGTATCAAGCCACACAAAGCAAAAACATATAAAGCATAATCTATTCTTTCCCAAGTCTTCTTTTGTCCTAAACACTCCTTTTCATATTAAGGTTATGACTCACAAATCTACATATTTCCCTCTATATTGTTAAGTTCTTAAAGAGTTCACAACCACATATGGATCTTGGTCATGTATAAAGCATAACTACGAGCATGAGATACGATTAGTTTTCAGCAATCTAAAGAATAGATTCATGTCATAAGCAACATCCAAATTATAACTAAAGTTTTGAAGATATATAAATAGTTTTCAAGCATGAATTAATTCATATATCATTTCAATGATACATCAAAATCATAATTCTCATTTAAACACAAAGAACACCAAACTGATAATCATATTTCACAAAGAAATTGCATAAGAAACTTTACCACATATTTTCAAGAATGAAAATATCATAGTTTTAATCAGATAAGATGATAAACACATTTCATTTCAATCATCCAATAGTTATTATATGACAATGTATGATCCTAGTTGTTGTGTTTGTTTCTCTCATTAGTTTATAGTTTCTTGATATTGTTCAATGATGACAACACTGAATTTTTCTTAATTCAGATTAAGATTTCTATCATTTTGATCATTAGGTGATGCATTGTACAACTTAAGTTTCTTATGTTTGTTTTTTAAGATGGTAGGCTGAGAAATATAACTATAAGGGTAATCTCTTGTTCGCGCCTTTTAAATCATCTATAGCTCTCTACAGTCAAATCAATAGATGAAGTTAATTCATTTATTATGAAGAAACCTTATCTATGCTCTTATCTATGCTATCAAGAGTTGTCTGTAACTTATAATAGATAAAAGTACTTTGTTTGGTGAATAGTGAAAAAAGAACTTCATCTGCACCTCTATAATTTGTCTATTATGAAGAGCTTCAAATCTTCAAAGAAAGGCGCTCACCATTTCTCAGCTTTTTACATAGCACACCTTCATATGATATACATGTGAAATTAAACATTTCTCAGGCTTTCTGAAGTTCCTTGAATTCACATGCTTAGAAATGAGCAGCTTTTCAGATATATCTTCAGGAATGCTGATTTCTTCTAACCTAAGCTTTGGATCTTTAAAAGTAGTTAAATTATACTGCTTGATCCAACGGTGCTTCATGAAAAATACTTCTTTAATTATTTTGAGTTTATATTTGCAAGAAACATCATTATTTCTACTTGTAAGGCATCTCATTATGACACTTGAATAGAGTGGGATAATCTAAAACAGATATCACTTTTCATGCTCACTTAGACCACACTCATTTAATCATTTTTAAAAAATTCTTAGGCCTTTTGTATGTCTTTATATGCTAAATATGTGCTTTTTCAAATCTATTCAAACCATAATTTATGCATCTTGTTAATTGAACAAATCATCCAAGAATCATATTTCAATCTTCAACATAGGATTTGATTACCAAAGAATTTTATAAATGAAATGTGGCATATTTGAGCAAGTTATAGTACTTCTAAAGTCAGATTAGAAAATTATGCTCAACATCAAATTGTAGCCTTTGTTCTTATCTTTTCAATGCATTAAGAATCACATGATTCTGATTTTTTATGAGAAAGTTATGACTATAACACTGTAGTTATCTCTAGTAGTTGAAACTTAGTTTGAAATTTCACTCTGTCAAAAGGCATCACTTTGAGGCCCAATGAGTCATAGAAGGATTTTGATTCAGTAAAAGTAATAAACATAAATATTAGACTCTTTAAATTATCTATCTAAAGAATCAAGAATCACCTAATTCTGAATTCATATGAGAAAGTATGATCAAAATACTGAAGACTACTATAGATGATGCGAAAATTGCAGAAAACAGTTTGGGATAAAATAGACCATCATGTATTATTTTCATTTCCTCATTATATGATTTCAAGATGTATATTATTAGAAATTATTACAAACATTATGGTCATGATGGTGAGAATAATAAATAAGGTGCAGTAATTCATGACATAAGCATAACTTTTAAGCATTCATAAAGATTTAAGTTATTTCGTTAATTATTTTAATTTTTGGGATTCAAGCCTTAATGATAATTATAGAAGGATTGGCTAGGCATGGAATGCCTATTCAAGACCTTAAACCATGAGGTTTGCCAAATAGGCATGACTATGCCTTGGGACTGTAATTATATTTAGTTATTTTGCATGTCAATTTAAATTTTTCGAATGATTTAGTTTAGAAATAATGAATTCATATCCATTCAAATCCAAAGTAGTTAGATGTACATTTCAGGAACATGAAGAATGTGTAGCAATAAAATGCATATGTTCAATGTGCTTATTAATTAAATATATATCAAGTTTGGCAAACTTATCTCTTTTGTCACTTCCATTTTCAATTTTTGCATTTGAGCTCATAAATGATGATGCCAATCTTGATTTTTAATTTCAGCGATTGATTTTCTTTCTTCAGCTTTAAGTTTTTAGATTGAGAAGATGATCTTATTTTTTCTTCATTCTCCTTATTGCTCATTTCAAGCTTTTCTTACATACACTTGAGAGATTCTTACACTTTTTCTTTCATTAGCAAAATTGAATAGATGTGAGCTTTATGTAGCAACTTAAATAGTGCAATTTCTTTTTATCACAAAATAGTATGCAATTAAGAATCTAGACTTCTCAGCAAAATGAAATACACTTCATCATTTTGAATAGATCATTCATTACTTAAACAGTTTGCTTCTTCTACGAATGTTTTCTTTTTCCTAAGTGTCTCCAAAATTCTGTTTCAATTTGTGTTTTAGTTTTGCATCATGAATTTATTTGATTTAGATTCTTCTAATATACACTAAACCTTAAGGTTCTATTCATGTTCTCCTAAAACTATATTAGATACAAATGAAATCATATCAGAAACAAATAAGTAAATGGATTAAGTATGGATATTAAAAGAATATAGATGAGTTTGGGTTTGAGTTGCCATACCTACACCTACCTTTCCTTTGTCTTTGGCTTTTTAAACATCTTATTCATCTAATATCAAGAAGCTATTTGTCTATTAATGGAGCTTGATAGATTTTCCTTTCTTCATCTTTTTCTTTGGGTTGCTTCCTCTCAACTCATGAGTCTTTTTCTGTTAGAGGTTACTCCTCTTTTTCTCTTATTTGATTTTCTACACTCAAATCAATCTCAATAGCAGTAATAGTTTCATTTGAGTGCAAATCAACATGGCTCACTCCTTCTTTTGAGGATTGTTCCTTCTCAACTAGTGCTTCTGCAATTTCTTCTTCTTTTTGTTGCTCTTCTCTATATTCTTTCTTTTCTCTGTCTTTTCCTGCACTCATGTTTAGCTTAATAGGAAGCTTAGTATCATCTTGTAGTAAATTATTTTGCCCATTAGAAATTACCTTTAACTTGTCTAACATTTCTTTTGCACTTTTATAGGTTAAAATAAAGTTCAAATGGTGGGGCAAAAAGCATGTAGTAGGGCATTCATTGCCTTGACATTGTCTTGCCATGCTCTCTCTTCATCCTCAAGAAAGCCAATAAATATATATATATATATATATATACACGAATCAAGGTTGTTGGCCATAAGACTAATTTCCAACCTTCTCTTCCATTGAACATAGTTTGAACCATCAAAGTATGGAAGTTAGGAGGTGGATTATCCTTCATAGAACATAGAGGATGCTAGTATTGGGTTAGCCATGAGCATCTCTACAATTAGTTATGTAGCTTACTTTAATACCCCTTGTTGGTTACCAAAGTATGGCCTAATCCAAGAGGGGAGAGGTATATTGTGTATATAAAAATTCATTGCTTAACCCCTATTGGACAATTTTTCTCTTTTCGTGATTATGTGTAGTGCATTGTAAGAGAAATAATGAAAATAGTAAAGTACATGAAAGATAAAATAAGCAAGCAAACACACACAGACAATACGATTTTTATAGTGGTTTAGGAACCCCGTCCCTACATCCACTCTTCCAAGAGCACACACTCATTGTGCCTTGGGTTCCACTATATCCCATAAAATGGAAATATAATAGTGCTTCAAGCACTCTTCTAGATTCTAAATCTAGGGGGTAGACAGTGTTCCCAACACTCTTCTGGTTTCACAAGCCCAATAGGAAACTCACTGGTTTTAAAGACCACTAGCAAACTTGATGGTTTTCTAGAGATCACCAATAACTCTCTGGTTTTTAGATTAACTAGAAAACTATTAAAATTTATAAAGTGTTACAATAAAGCACAAGGGAAGATGAAATCTTTTATAGCTTTAGTAATACAAAAGGATCTTCCTAAAATATAATGACAATGGCCAATAAGAATACAAAGGTTTAAGCTCAAGAATAGATAACTGAACATTTAAGTTCTTGGTCATGGGTGGAAGGATTTGCATAAGGTTAAGCTCATTTGAAATATCTTCCTTCATCACCTTTGAATCGTCTCATCTCTTTTTCTTAAATAGCTCTTTTGAAAACTTTTTCGTTGGAGGAAGATGATCTTCATTAAATGTAGAGACAAAATTAGATGAACAGGAAATAAATGTAGAAGACTGTTTTGATAATCTCCCATTTGAAAATGTTATCTTCTAATTAATTCTTATATACTTAGAGCCATTTTGTAGTGCCGACCTTGGCATACAAGAAGGTGAATAGCTGGTTTAGGCAACTGACGAATGACGAGATGTTGCAGCTCTAACTTGTTTCACAGCTTTGGAAAGAAGATAATAAATTCTGATAGATTTAGCTACTCCACTTTGAACTATGCATTATTGCATTTGTCTGAAGTAAGTATTAGACATGGTCTCTTTCTAGCTGGATAGACTCTCTTCATCTCCTTCTTTATCCATAATTGATTCCAGACGAAGTTGGGCTTCTTCATTTTCAAACAATTATGTTTTGCTCTATGAACTTCTTCTTCCATCTGTTGCCTTTTCATTATCTACTCAGATAAGATGCGATTTCAAATAGAGTATTCAGATTGAAATCTTTGAGCATATTTCAAAATCTCTATAACTTAAACTTTCTGAAATGTGACAGATGGTTTAGAACAAATATCTGCAGTCTTACACTTGAAAATTTGAATGGGTTCTTGATCTCTGATTCTTGTTTAGCACTTAGAACCCTCAAGCATTTTGTTCTCCTTCAATGGATTATCTATTCTTATAATCCAGAAAGCTTTTGGACCCCTTGGAAGAATATTATTGCAAAATTCAGCTGTTGTGGAGTGTTGAATTTTTTATATTTGAAAATAATAAATTTTTACTATTGTAAGTTACTGTAGCAGATCACTGTAGCACCACTTTGTCTGAAGTAAGTAGTAGATGAATTAGCTAGCTTTGTCTATCAGTACTATTGCAGGTTACTATAGCAGATTACTGTAGTAGATCATTATAGCAGTGCTTCATCTCTTATTTGTTTGAAGTATCAGACGAATATCTTTATCTGTTGGTACTATAGCAGCGTTACTATAATAGATTACTGTAGCACAACACCACTTTGTCTGTTACTTCATCTGCTAGTAGTCTTAAACTTTGTCTGTTGTACTGTAGTAGGTTACTATAGTAAATTACTATAGCGATTTGTCTATTGACTTCATTTGCTAATTCGAATTTTGTCTTCTACTTTGTTTGTTACTTCATCTGCTAAGTTGTCTGTAGCTTTACTTAGTCTTCTAGTTTAGACAATCCACTTCGTCTTCCACTTCCACTCTGTTTGGCATTATAGCATTTTATATAGCAAAGTACTATAGCAAAAATTACTTTAGTAGCGAAATTGCACTTAGAAATTTTCACACTTTTGCCAAATTATTAAGTTAATATTTTTCATTATAAATCAAAATACATTTATCCACATATAATATTCATATGTTAGACTATGGATAAATCTAAGCTCAATTTCTTTCTCATCAAAAGAATATCCTCTATGAAGCATACTTATGAACATATGTTTATCCCCACATGATTTTCATAAGTTGTAGAACATGGATAAATTACATACTATATTTTTCAATGAAAGCTTAAAATGATAACTTCATAAAGCACATGATATATCTATGATCTAATATATAATAAATAGGGTTAATACACTATGGATCATAATGAATTCTTCATTCTCTAAAACAATCTCTATAATATGCTTGTATTCAAAATGTTGTAATAATGATTATTCATGCCAAGCATATTTTTCTTCATTTCTACTTCTTAAACTAAAATTATCATTAGCATCAAGTCTTAAGACAAGTTTTGTTGTCATCAAAATTGTATAATAATCCTAACACCATATTTATACAAGTACACCACCATGGAATGCTTTCCATTCCATCAATGCACAATAGAAAGAAGAATCGTGGGATAACCTTTATCCCCATTAATTATCAATCATCACAGTTACATAACATATATACCAACTAAAGCAAAAAAAAGGAATATTTGCTATTACTATTCATCCAGGCATTGACACTTTATCCTAACTGCTAATTTTTTTATAATGATAGGATAATCTCTATCCCTATTTTTTTGCAAATGGGATACTTGCTATCCCTTTCACTTAAACACCTATACATAAGAATAAGCATCGTTATACATAAATATAAGAGATACTTTCTATCCCTGGCCATCACAATTTCATATCATAACCAATCATTTTATTTCAAGGGGTACTCATTATCCCTAACATTCATGTACTTACAAATCTAATAAATATCAACCTTTAGAAAAGCATGGGAAATTCACTGTCCCTAATCATGCACACATGCCCAGATTCAAAACATGGGATATTTGTTATCCCCAACCAATCATACATTTATAGAAGAAAACAAATGCCTACTTATCTGCATGAAAAGCCACTTCTTAAATTCTCATCAGTTCCTTAGCTTCCCATCTAAGCATAAATGATAGTACATACATAGTAATCAAATTAGCATATATGTCATATTAGAACATTTTATCATTATATAATAACTTCATTAATGTTAAATAATACTCCAAAAAAATGACTAATCCTTCATCCCATTCTATTAAGGTCATAGGCTTGCAATTACTCAACCTTACACAAAACTTGCTTATTATTGAGGCCTTTTCTCAAACCTTTCATATGTGTCATTTACATTCTAGTATGTCAATGAGGTATCTTATACGAATTTTCTTTCCAAAAAAATATACTTATCATATAAACATGTAATAATCACAAAAATGAATTAATTAAGCCTTTAATTCAGTTAATTTGCCATTTAAACACTTTATACTGAAAATCCATTTTCATTTGAATATATGTACACCAATGTTATTCGCACCTATATACTAATAAATAATGTCATGCCATTATCCTACACATTAAATCTTTTCACAACTTCCTAAAAATTCACCATTTGTCCCAAAATGACCATCTAAAAAAAATTTCTCCCTCATTTTTTAACACCCTAGTGTTGAGTCATACATGTATTGTGATGATGATCCACACATGTATTACAAGTGATTTTGATGACAACAAAACTTATA